>JAFBJW010000090.1:1810876-1973164 GCA_016785235.1 Pseudorhombus dupliciocellatus
TGTGTGTGTGTGTGTGTGTGTGTGTGTGTGTGTGTGTGTGTGTGTGTGTGCGTGTGTGCGTGCGTGCGTGTGTGCGTGTGTGTGTGCGTGTGCGCGTGCGCGTGCGCGTGCGCGTGCGTGTGCGCGTGTGCGTGTGCGTGTGTGTGTGTGGATAATGTCACAGACCACTGCTTGGAGTGAGAGAGAGAGAGGGAGGAGGAGGGGCTGTTGGGAGGCAGGATGGGTGAAAGGAGATAGAGATGGGAGGAAATGAGAATGTGCAGGTAGCCATCACAAAAAAAAAAAAAAAGAAGAGCGTGTTGCATCAGTGTCACATCACGCATGTACATCCTCACCAGGCTCGGGTATTAAATTAAGCCGAGCTGCCTGTGTCACATGCACAGAACACGCTTATTAACTTTCTTGTGCGCTAATTACCCTCTTGAAATGATTCTCTGTCAGATCAGCCGTGACAGGAAGTTTCCTCTGGTTTCAGTCATTTCCCATACCTGGAATCAAACAGCTCCTCTGGTCTCATGTTGTGTTATTTTAAACACCACATAGTATATATGCCATCAGAGAAGAGCTCACTTTGAAATGCTCCTCTTCTTCTTTTTTCTAAATTCTGTTCCTTTCCTCTCTTGAGGCAGCCCTGAATTCATCATAACGATTGTTAGCAAGTGAAGAAAATGCGTGTGACAGGCAAGAAAGAGCGCTTTGATGGCAACATTCAGCGCGCCGCGTGCACCCTTATGTGTGCGTGTGCTGCGTGGGTGTGTGGATATGCTGTATGTGTGCATGCGCATTAGTCCCAGGAGAGGTCTCTCGGCAGCCACATGCCTCCCGAGGAGCACAGAGAAATGTGGAAACACGGGCGGCATGCATGTACTTGTTCTCTCTTTTCACAGATGGGGGAAAAAAAAAAAATCACTCCACAGGTGATGCACACAGACAGACAGTTATGCCACGCCTCACTGTGGCGGCAGTTAGAGTTGGAGGGGTGTGTGTGTGTGTGCGTGCGGCAGAGAGTATAAGTAGGTCATGCATCCAGAGTGGGAAAATAATAGATTCACATTCAACTTAAGTCAGTGAAAGTGAGTTGGGTCTCTATCCTCACGGTGAGAAATGTTTTTCAATCACCACAAAGAGCGAGCTGCATGACTCCCTCAAAGGGATAACGCTCAGTTCATGCTTTTGTTTGTGCGCAGGCAGGTGCATGTAGCTTTCCCCGCGCCACCCTACACGTGCGCGTGGCGCCGCCGCCGTCGTCATGTGGGTTTGGTAAATGCAGCTTTGCTGCGGTGGCCTTGTTGTTGTTGATTTCCAGACACAGCACGGGGTCCCTGAAGGTGTAGGGAGGAGAGGAATGGCCGAGGCTCAATTCTCACATAAAACGAGACGTTGTAAATCAGAGATACAGGAGGAGACGCCATCCAGGCAGTATTACATTAAAGGCCTGCGGCGATCAGTATGACACGTATGACTTTTCTCCAGCGTGTTGTTGACACATCGACCGTTGTCAAACGCTGTCGTGTGTTCTCTCGTGATATTGTGGCAGAAAACACTCTCATTTAAACTCCCGACTCTTCCGCTCGCCGGCACTTCAGCTTATTGCCCTTTTATGGCTCTTGTGACATTTGAGTAATGGCCCACACATTAAGGTTGCTGAGTGTGTAAAAACTCTTGGACACAGTCGGTTTCGTCTCAGTTGTCGGTCACATAAAGCTGCAACCTTCTCTTGACTTTTTATTTCCCTACTAAGACGTGTTGTAAACGGCGGGGCTATAACGTTGGGCAAGTTAGCCAACAATGGTTTTAACTGACCTGCACAATGAGGTTGTACGAAGACAATGACAACAAATACACACTGCGACAACGAGGCAAATGTAACGATTTAATGAAAATTAAAACGTTGACTAAAGACTTCACTTTAGAAGTGAAGCTGCTCCTCAGACTGCCATTGCGGGATGTCCGCCCCTGTGTGAGTCCACCTGCTGACACACCGCACTCGTTTTAATTCCTAAGGTGCAGCTGTCTACAGTTTAACGGCCTCCATTGATGAATATGTTGAAAAGCAGTGATGCCTAAGCTGCGGCTTGTGCGGTCATGTAGGGTCAACGCCACAGCTGGGCCGAGTCACTGTTGGGCGTGGCCACTGGCTGTTCTGCAACCTTGTCACGATGTCACGCCTCTCGCGTGCCTTCACCAGGATACCAGCGTGAAAGAGGAGCAGCAAACAGCTCAGCGTCTTTGCTGTAAGGTTTGTCATATTCTCTGATGCTGAAGGAGCTCTTACAGCAGAACCATCTCTCAGTGTGTGTGTGTGTGTGTGTGTGTGTGTGTGTGTGTGTGTGTTAATGCAGTTTTCTGTGTCAAAACAATTAAAAACGCCTCTTATTAGAAAATACTGAAGATATTCTATTTGGTTTTGTAATTATTTTTGTAAACATGAAGCATGTGTCAACAGGAATTTGCTTCTGACAAGACACCCTCACCTTTTATTAAGGTTAGGCAGAACCTGACAAATGAGCGATGACAAATATTTTCATTATAAGGTAACACAGATTTCAGTTAAAATACTCATAACAACTGCCTAACAGTAACGGTGGAGGAAAATCAATCTCAACCTGGCCGTGAGAAAGTTTCCCCACTGTTGAGGGTTAAGAAATGAGACATGACAGAAAAGAAAAGTAAAGTTTTAATAGCTTGTCATGTGTTTTTGTTTAGACTTTAAACTGCAGATGTGTGTTGAACTGTTCTGAAAAATAATGGTACCACATGCAGCTCGATATATAAACAAGGGGGTTTAAATAATGCTGGACTTGAAATATTGTTGCTCTGTTTCCCGAAAGAAACATTTCTGCAAATCTGCTGTGTTATTAAGAATGCAGCACTCCATGTCTCCCTGAGTCCATTTAATTAGGAAGAAAAAGCACACAGTGTTATTGCTTCGCTTTTGTCCAAGTTTGATTCTCCCCGAGTTCTGATAAATGTTGTTTTGAGCGAGTCGATTCCTCTGTGGCGAGCAGAGGAGATCGCTGTGTTCCTGTGAAGATGTTGTTTTTGGGGGAAGAGAGATTTTTTTCCTCTCTGATTTTGATCACCATTGTTCTTTGGAAGACAGGTGTAACTGCCTGAAAAAAACACTTGTAATCTTCAAAACTTTCCATAAGTTGCGAGGTAACTCTTTTTTTAGTTTTCCGTTAGATATCTTGTTGTTGTTTCGTCCGCTGTCAAGGAAAATGTCATGTGAACCGTTCAGACGCGGGGCTGAGGAACAGCGCACCCTGACTTAAAGGTCACCTCCCCTTGCAAATCTCCTCATACATATTCAATCGTGCGACTCTTCAGGATTTTCCGGAGTGAGAGCTTAAGTGTTTCTTTTATCCCCTCATCCCTAACCCTTAAAGAAACCAGCGTCTGTACTCTACTTTATATTCTCCTTCTTTGGGGCCCTCCCTTCTCCAAGGAGGCTGCATGAGTTTGCGCCCCTGGCTGATAAAAATAAAGGGCTGCTCGGCCTCCAGGAAGAATGGAGTGAGGGAGCCCGTTGCAGGAAGTGGGCTGCTGAGGTGGCTGGCAATGCTTTGCCCTTACTGTAGCACCAGCAACCCCCCCCCCCCCCCCCCCCCCCCGCAACTAATCCATAATGGATGGGCCTCTAACTAATTAGCAACTAATCCATAATGGATGGGCCTCTAATGGATCTGTAGAAATAACTACGTCGCCGGCCCCGTGTGGGTGTTTGTGGGTTTGTGCGCAGCTACCCGGCGATGCAGCATCAGCCATGCGTGCGCTGGCGGTTGCTACATGCGTTGTCATGTCTGCACGCATGCGGTTACAAGCTCTTCGGTATTGCCATCAGCGCTAGTGTCTTCCGTTGCTGGCCAGCTCATTAAAAGCACCCTGCACTCAAACCACGGGCAAGAACAGAACAGTAGTGGATAATCTCATGAAAAATGTAGGGGAGCGGCAGCCTTATCTCTCGGGCCGTGTGCTGGGGTGGTTTGTGTGCTGCTCCAGCCCTTTGATGTTCTCCATTGATCTCCCCTTGCTGACATGTTCTCCCGGGTCCATGGCTGCACCAGCCGGAGGGGTGATTAGCCTTATTAGTGTAATGGAGGGGAGTACAGGGCTTTAGAGGTGGAAAGGATGTAGGAGAGAGTGAAGGAGGAGGAGAAAAGGGGAAGGAGGGACGTTTGGCCAATTGCGCAGAGACGATGATCAAGGGGCTGCCAATAAGTTTCTCTGCCTGTGATCAACGCCAGCGAGCGAGAGTGCAACGGAGGTCAGCCCCGGCGATGCAAGCCTCTTTGCGGCTGCTGGGCGTGCAGCACTGTGGCCCTCCTGTTCTGCTGCGTGCTTCGCCCCTGTGATTTATCGTGCGTCTCGGAGGATGGGTGCCTCTCTGGAATGCAGAATTGGTTCTGACTTTCGTGGAGGGGTCAAGGGGATTTGGCCACATTGATGCTGAGAATGATGATGAACACTGGGGCACTGCTGGTCGCAGAATGCTGCAGCAGGCGTCACTTAATGTAAGGAGATGGGTCAGCAGCAGGAAACCTAATGAGTCACAGTGGAACTTTTGCAGGGGCTTGGAAGACGTCCAGGTGGTGCAGCGGTTAGCGCCGTGTCACCTCACAGCAGGAGGGCTTCCTGTTTGGAAGTTGCGTGTCTCTCCGTGTCTGTGCGGGTTTCCTCTGGAGTTTGTGAAATGTCAAAACATTTCATGGATCGCTTCTCAGTATAAGCCCCGATCTTTCACCACGTCTTGAGAAAATCTGTTAAGTAGATTTCACTTAATCCTGTTGACCAAAACCCAAACAAACAAACAGACTAGGGGGAAAACATCATGTCTGTTGTGGAGACTGGGATTTACCATCATGCATCACACCGCTAATCCAGCCATTGTTGCTGAAGTGTATTGGTTATATAAAGGACTCTGAGGGGTTAAACATGCTTTCCATGTTCTGTGTCTGCTGAGAGTTACGTATTCACAAGTACATGCCCACGGTTACACAGTAGATGGACAAATTGTGTAGCATGAGCATGCATAGTGCATACGCAGCCTGGTGGACATTGACTGTGACTCGCACCAGGCACTGCCTGAGACTGTGAGTTTGTCGTAAGACGTGCAATATCCCCGCCTTCCCCATGTTGCACTGTCACACTCAGACACGCCACCAACTGCCATGAAACTGAAAGTCTGCCTCACTGCGGGGGTGGGGGTGGCCAGAGAGCTAGAGAGGAGGAGCGCAGACGAGATGAGAGAGAGGGAGGCTGGGTAAACATTGCGAGATGGGCGGGAGAACGCTGAAGCTTGACGCGACGACTGATGAGGAACAGGGTCATTGTTTTACGCATTTCCTCCGCTGTCATCTTCTGTTTCATCCGCGCTGCCGTCATCTTTGGCAGCTCTGCTTGTGGCCTTGCTGCTCGCGAGTGTGTCCTGGGAACAGACATGGCCGCGCCACACTGCCCAGAGGAGGTGGCGTGGGGAGGGGGGTGGGCGGGGATGGGGGTTGCACTCTGGGCGGCAGAGGGACAGAGCTCGTGTCAATAAGAGTTAAAGTCGTCTTCAGCTTCCTCACCGAAGTCGGCCTCGGGCAGCGTCGGCCCGGATCTGACACCTCGGCCCCAACATTTGAATCGGTGCACAAGTGTGAAAAAGCCTTCACCACTCGTAACGTCAGGTTTATTATCGTGTCTCACAGGGCGATTATGGGATGAAAACAATATCCTCATGGTAATGAGAATATTTTACAGATATCGGTGAATATCAGTGAAGCAAACTGAGCATTTCTTATCTCCCTGCTGCCTCCAGGACATCACTGCGCTCTAACTGCCTTTAAAACTAATCATCACCGCCAGTCCTTTATCCCCTTTGCTGCCTTCTCAGCTCCTCGTCATTCTTTTAATGCCTTCATTCACAGCCTCATTACCCTCCACGTTCTTTTACAGTCCCTGTTCGACATATTTTATATTCACATATTTATTAATGTACTTTTATTCCACTTGTTTTAAGCATTTCTGAAGGTTTTAGCTGCAGTTATTTATTTATTTCCCTCGCAGGGATAAAAGGAAAACTGCATTTAACTGAATGTCACAACTGACAGTTCCTGTTGTATGGTAGAATAAAGTTGGTATGCATCTAAGATATATCCAATTATTAGCTAACCTGGAGGGCAGGGTACATCGGCTGAATCTGTTATGGATTCTTCACCAGGAGATTTGCCGTAGCTGTGTTCTGCACAGGCGGTGAAGGAGAGGAAGTCTTCCTCTTATCATGTCTGACCTGCCCTACAAAAACCAAGACGCAGACAAAGGCATTCTACTGAAAAACCCAGACAAAGACTTTTTGAAGATAAAAGGAACATTTTAATAAAATGAGGAAAGACATTTATCTGCACCTGCAGTCATTGTTCGGAGTTCCTCACCAGTGGAGCGGAGAAGCAGTGTGTTCAGGAGTAGGGCCCCATTCCGATCGTTTTTAAACTTTTCTGATTTCTGTCATTGCGGGTGATCTGTTTGGATTCTTCAGTGTTCAGTAAAGTTTGCTTTTAGGGAACCTCTCTGAGATCTGCACCTGCGCAGACTCTGGCTTCAAATGGCGTCTTCTGAATGTGTCAGCGTTTAAATCCACGATGTCCTGGCTCCATTTCTGGTGGAGGGAAGAATTGAGCCGTTGTCCATTTTCAGTCTAAGTTGGCGCTGCATAGGAGGAAATTCATTCCATTTAAAATAAACTGGGCTGTAGCATTGGCATCTGACTGTGTTGTCACAACTCCAACTAAAAGTACTGAGTAAATAACATACGGTGTGTGTGTGTGTATATGTGTATATATATATATATATATATATATATATATATATATTTTTTTTTTTTTTTTTCACAAATATACAGATGAACAACAATCTGCTGTGACATGTTCAGCGCTCCTGGCCTTGACTCCACATTCACAGGGAGTGAGAGTAAACAAGGGGTGCACGCTGTGGGGGGTTTTTTTTGGGCATTTTTCTCTGACACACACTTTGTCGCTCTTGTTGCTTTATCACCAGCAGACCGTGAAGAAAGACCTCTTCTTTAATGAACACAGTAAACACTAACAGGACGGCAGTTGGTCTCTGCTGGGGACCTTTCTTTCTCCCAGCTGTCTGTTTGCCTCGCTCTGTATCACACCTCAATAATCTCAGGTCAATTGCTTTGACCACAGCACCTGCTGGTTGCAGCGTTGCATGCTATCGCCGTAATGGATCACGGCTCTGGATGCGCTTTAATTACGCCTCGGTCCTGACGCGCTCTTCAGGGAACGCGCTCCTTTGAATGGTCGGAGATGGAGATAAGCGGAGAGATGCCTCCCGTGTTCGCTTTTCTCTTTAAATCTACATCTGGCCGACATCGCAGGGAGTAAATATTTGTGTAAACCGTGACATCTTGTTTCGTCTCTCGCAGCAAGATGACAGGCTGTGTCACAGCCCTGTAGCAGGCCACGGTTTGCACACACACACACACACACACACTCCCGAGGATGCCGACATGCAAAAGGCACATGTTGTGCACGCACATTTCATGCAGCAGCGTGGGGATATTGAGAAATTCACAGATCGATGTGCAAATTCGGTGTTTGTGTGGCGTTACTGCTCCCAAGCTGCAGCACCACATACCAGCGTCTAATAACACACGCCCGCAAGTGTCAGGGACACACGGCGGCCCGCGGTGGCCATCTCTGTCCGCCAGCATCAGCAGCACTGCGGATGTAAAGCGGATGATCTCTGGTCTGAACTCGACCGGTCTGTTCCTCTGAGTAGGCGGAGGGACAGACCGGTCCAACCCCGTCTCCTCTCAGGAAGACCGACTCCTTTGGTTTTTTTATCACAGACTCTACCGAACCACGGCGGGGCAGCGCGAGTGCAAGTGCCAATCATCTGTTTTATTTATAAGCCCGGCAAACGCACTGGGAGAAAGGTCTGGATATTTGATTTTAAGAGCGGTGACAGCGTGTTTAATAACTGCTTCCATTTCCCTTCTTTGTTTTATATTTATAAGGTGCTTTACGGGATGTTTTTAATGTTGCACCGCCGATGCTAAGTCAGCTGTAAAAAGACAGAGGTCTGCTTTACGAGACACGGCGCCCAATGAATCCCGAAGCCATTTACATGCTGCCGGGGAGGCGAACGGAACAGGCGGGGCAAACGAGCTCCGAGGTGTCTCCGAGGAAATTTACTGTTATAGGATTGAAGACAAATACCGGTGGGGCTGGATGTCTTGATAACAGCGGATCATCGCCCCCCCCACCCCCTCAACCCCCTGAACAATGCTTGGAAATCACTCAGCTGCACAGACCTCACTCCCCGTCTGAGTCTGTGAGAATAATGAGCGGGCGATGCCAAAGTTGGGATTTTGTGCGGCGGGTGCGAGTTGACGTCAGGGAGCCGTTTGTGTTGTGGCGATATGCTCTCATATCGCGTTCTGCCTGCACAAACAGCTGTCATCCAAGGCAGATCAGGAAGACTAATTCAAAGGGCTTATGCATGCTTAACAGCATGCTGCTTGGTTTTAGCAGTTTATTTACACTTTGTATCTCTGCACAGAAAACGCTGCCTCTCGCCGACCCTCCCACAGGAAGTGAAGACTTTTTCCAGTCGCACAAAAATGCCTCGGAACCATTTTAAATTGCCGCCTTTGCTAAAGCTTTAACAGAGTAAAGGAATCAGCGTCATCATTGCTTTTTGAATATTTTAAATTCAGACTCCTGATCTTTGGCCGGGGTTAAAAATCCAGAAATGTTCCTCAATATATATATATATATATATATATATATATATATCATTTCAGCTCAACAGCTGTGACACTTGCTTTTCCTCTCCTCTTGATATTCTACCTCCTGATTTCCATGTCCGGCAGGATTTTAAATCTGGGCGGGATTGAGAATATTCACATCGCTGCTTTGAACAAACATCACACGTACGAGATATTCTGCTTTTGAATGGGCCATCAGAGGAATGAATATGCAAGAGTCTGCCACATCACGTGAGATGATTTGCAATGCCTACGGTTGGTCTGGGACTTCTCTGGGCGGCTGAACTGTGGGAAAGGCTAGAAAAGCTGCGCTGGTGAAAACAGAAGCATTCTCTCCTCCTCTCTTATTAGCCTTTATTCATCATTGGCCATCGTAGAAATCCAAGATATCTCTCTTCTCCTGAGCTGGTCCCTGCAGAATGCTGATGAGCAGCTACAACTGAGGCAGCGTCGAGGATTTATCAGAGGAATGAAGCATGTGAACAGCAAACTGAGCAGCTTTCGACACCATATTCTGGATTATTAACATTAGCGTGGTGTCTCCTCATTGGCCGAACAAGATGCAGATCTCCCGCTCCCCGGAACTCCCAGTGCTCAGCTCCGTGAGCTTCATGGATCCAAAGGAAAACAAGCCTGCATTCCTCATTCTGCAGTGGGACTGTTTCCGGAACCATCCTCGTCTGCTTAGCGTGTTGCCCGGCTGCGCCAGAGATTTTAAGTCTTGTCTCATGCCGTTATCGTCGGGTCTGCTCACAGCACATTATTAGAAGAAGAAATTAAACGGTCCAGTGAACAGGTGGGATTTAAAGTTAAGCACGATTAGTCATATCAGGGGTGAGTCCCACACGTTGTAAATACCAAATATGGAGGCTGAACTGGAGGCAAACATCAGATCCTCCTCCTCATGACTGTGTAACCTTGAATATTTTATGCCTGTGGAACCTTCACAGTGAGGATGATAGAATCTGAAGGTGTGAATTGGACTTTTAAAGGGATGCTGCACGAGGAAGTGATAAATGAGCCCGGGTGACATGCAACCCGTTAATTGTGGAGTGCTGTGCTGGCACGCTAAAGCAAGGGTGGCGTTGATTACACAATACGAATGCAATCATGTGACACAGAGATCATTATCTCGGTGCTTTAGAATTAATTATCCCCAGCAGAATTGATGATGACCCTGTTGGAAGTGGCTGAATCAACCCACAAACCTGAGGGCGAGCTTTTCCTCCGCTGTGATTCTTACTGACATTCTAATTCCTCGTGTCATCATGTCCTCAGTGCACTTGTCATTTCCCTTAAAACTGAAAGGGAGCTGTGCTGGATGGACGGGGAGAGAGGAAGCGAGCGGCAGACAGGAGGAAGAGGAGGGGGAGGAGGGGGGGCTGTGGCCGGAGAGTGGCCCGGCACGGGAGGACGGTGATTTGGCATCCACGCTGTTGAGCCGCCGTCCTCTGATCCCCTCTCTCTAATTCTGTCTTCCCACGACAAAGAGAGCCCAGCCCCGGTCTCCCATCCATTATGCATGGATGGGCTTTATTGCATTATGTTTTTTTAGGCTAACACACTTAGCAAGCTTGTAGCATGCACAACCCTTCTCCACCAGCTCGGTGAATAATTCAAGGCCAGGGCATTAGGCTTGGAATAGAGGAGCTTAATCAAAGGCTACAGCTTTCAGTGCGGCTCAGCGCCGCCCCGCTGGCCGCCGTAACCCTCCGCTTTGGCACTGCATAGATTTTAAATAGGAAGTTGAATTATGTGACCAGGGGCGGACTTTGGAGAGGAGGACTTTGGGGAGGCGTGGGAGCAGCTTGAGTTTGCACAAGACTTCAAAAAACTCCCATTCAGCAGAACAGAATCTTGGTTTTATCGATGGTCTTCAGAACACCTTGTACTGTACACGCTGATTCTTTCTATTTCAACTTGAATCCCGAATTCTATAAAGGCATTTTAATTTTACCCATCAGCACTCTTTGGATACATTTGCCTACTACTGTGGAATTTGGAATAATGTTAAATACCATGGCTTCATTTCATCTCTTTTCCAACAGGTTCTGTTACTAGAAAATGGAAAAAAGGACAAATCTGCTCTTCAGGAATTGAAAGAGTTGCTTCTTGTAAATCCTGTTTCCTTCAAATTCAACATGGGTTTTTTACAAATGCTCATACAGGCTCTGGGGACATTTCCTGCCAGGATGGAAAACTTTCACGTCAAGTCAAATCAGCAAAAACAAAAATAGAGCATTTCAGACCCGTTTTCCAGACCAGTGTTTAATGTTTTTTACGTCCCTCGTGTCTGTTGCACTTCTGATCCCTCTACCGCCTCACGTTTGTCACAGCGACAGCTGACCACTGCGTTTTGCTGTATAGCAGCTGTTCTGGTGACATCATCAATAACATAAAGTATTGTTTATATTTGTTTTTAAATGTGTAAGCACAAGAATAATAGCTGCTATACATTCTAGATAAGTCACTTCATCTCCCGTGACTTGAGAAGCTGTGATGAAACCAACTCCGCTGATATACGTCATCAGCGTTTCATCACAGCTTGGTGTGTTCAGAAAATACCACACAAAATCAAAGTAGAACTGAAATGTAATAAAATATGTTCAAATGAATGAATGAATAAGGATGTAATACACATTAGTGGGAGTGGACACACTGCTTTTACCTTAACTGGTGCACAAGATATGGAAATATGACCTGTCAGGTTTAAATGGACTCTTTGTTCTTCGAGATCAACTCAAAAAGACTCCAACCTTAATGTGCTTTAATCTTCTGTTGTGGATTCTCTAAATTCTTCTATTATTATTTGTATTGTTGTTATTATAATACAACCTTGTGGCCTTTGGCTATGAATGAAATGTGACTTTTCATCTCTTTATACCATCTCTGATCTGCTCCTTTATAAACCTCTCTATTTGTGGATCTCAATATCCCTTTTCTTTATAGTATACCCCAACCCCCCCTTCTGTGTTGTTATCCTATTGTTATTCACTCCATTCTGCTCCCTCCATCCCTCCCATCTATCCATCTTTCCAACTCTCTCTATGTTCCTCCCTCCATAAATTTCCTTCCTCTCTCTCTCTCTCTCTCTTTCTCTCTCTCTCTCCCCCTTGTGAACGCATCCAGGCGTCCCTCGGGGCCTAATCCTGTTGGAAACATTTCAGGGAAAGCGGATTATCTGTCGGAGCAACATGATTTTTGGAGAAAGTTCACTCACACTTGATTAAATTAATCATTGTCCTCCAAAACCCCTTATGGTCTTCCCTCGTGGATATTGGTTTGAGATAAATTACCGTCCTCAAACAGCATAATTCAGCTCTAATTGATTTCCCGGCATTGTGCTCGTTCTGTAGGTGGAGATGTGGGGTCTGCGGTGCTGGCGATCCACAGGGAACAGCAAGAGCAGGAACGTCTAGAGACGATCTGCAAAGCTTTTGTAGGCGCAGCGACGATTTTAATCAGGCAGTTTGCCGCTCGATTAAAAATCTTTGGCGGCTTGATTTATCATCGTTTTTTAATTCAACACTGAGTTACTTGAAGGTGGCCCCGGTGTGCTTTTGTTCAAGTTAGACAGAGACTAATGCCTGATTTGCTCCATGCTTTCATAATTTATATCGAGGTGTCAGCATGCGTCATGCCTCTGCCGTGGAGATTTGCTGGAGAACACATTAGAGGGAGGAAATAGTGTGTGACTACATGTGCGCGCGCGTGTGTCTGTGGCCAGGAGGTAATTGTTAGTTTGTTGTTTATTGCCCATGAAGAGCAGAGTGGTCAATGAAGCCGCTCAGGTGGATAGGATGCAGCATAACCTTGAGACGACAGTAAACTTTCCGCTTCCTTGCCGACAGCCATCCCTCCCTCGCATCCTCTCCTCCTCCTCCTCCCCCTCTCCCTCATCCCTTAATAGGAAATCCTGCCGAGGCTCCGTTTAACAAGAGTGTCGTCCTCATTACACAACTCCAAAACCTTAAAAGTTACTATGCTCTAAGTGGTTTCATCGAGGGCGATGAAAAAAAAAAATCCCCTTCAAAAGAAATAATTACAGCTTCTTTTGCACGGGGGCACTTCGCAGGCAGTGTTTGTGGAGGGTAATTACTATGCGGAGCAATTACTGGACAGAAACAATGGTAGCTTTACCCCACATGAGTGTGGGGATTAGAGCTGTGATCATCCTGGGTGTCAGCACTTGTCTGTGTGTGATTATTGGAAAGGTCCATGGCAGTGAATCAGGAGCAGGGATTTCCTTTCTGCCTCCTCTCGTGCACCACAGCCCTGCTGCGAGCAGGGGGCGTGCATGTGCGTGTTTGCGTCGTCGCTGTGAATAAACGATTTCTGTAAATATGAATTTGATTATTTTTTTATTTCAGTATTAATTTCATAACCAATCCTTGTCCAGTTACAGATGGAAATACTGATTTTGTTTGGTTTGTGGTTGTTTGGAGGAAGGATTACACAAAAACAGCCGATTCGAAGGAGCGGAGACGACAATGTCTGGGATTTTGAACATGCACATCTGTGAGACACAGGAGCTGTCTGAAAAAGGGCAGCCCCGAACATCCTTCCTCTGAGTCTCAGGAGATTCATCACGTTACATCATGATCCACTTGCTCAGCGGGCATCCTGCTTGAAATGCCTTTCAGGTTTGACTCCTCTGGTCTGGATCGTCTGCCTGTTACATAATTTGTCTGCACAAAAGAGAAGGAGGTTTTTTTTTTTTTTTTTCGGTCCCAGCCGCTCTCCAGCCCTCATACATACCTGAGGTTGTCTGTCTTCCCGAATCACTGCATTTGCTGCAGATTTAACTCGGCTGCGGAGGAAGGATTGCGATGGCGTGGATTTGTCTGCTTCCTGAACTGGGCCATGTGCAAATGGAGGAGAAAAAAAAAAATAGATCCCTGCACGTCTTGTGCACAGCCACTGGTTTAGAGAGGTTATGAAAACACATTGTTTCTACTTCACGGACAGCTGCTGCTGCTGAAAGCTGCCTCCTCGGTGGTTTGTGGAGGCATTTAGTCTGCAAATATGGAGTCAGATCCATACATCTGCAAGGACGCATCCATGGAAGGGTCACGAGGGGATGAAGCTGCTGAACCAATAATGTGCCACATCCCTCCCCATTGTTTTTATTAAATGTTTTAAATTTCTTTGGACGCATTTGGCGCGTAGACCTGGAAACACAAGGGGAGCCAGAGGAGGGCGATGCAGTAAAGCTGATTCTGAGCTCGTAAACTTGGTTACTTGGGTGTTTGCATGCAAGCTGCTCATATAGAGACATTTAGTCTGTGATTTCAACGACCTGAGTGGAGTTATGAACAGGTCACAGCTCACACCTGAGCCAGGATTCAATGGGGTCATCAACATCAACAGTCTCTCCTCACGTGTTAACTCCACACTCAACTCCAGGCTCTGTCCTGACAGTGTGTGTGTGCGTGCGTGTGCCCCCTCAGCCACAGACGTGTCAAACCTTACCCTCCGTGCATGTCTCCACTGACCTCTCACCCACCAAGTGTCGACACAGAACCGACACTGAATCCGTCGGCCTCTGCAACAAATTCACTTCTGGTCTCGCCGTTGCTGCTCCTCTGTCCTTCTCCTCCTCCTCCTCCGCCTGCCACCTCCTCAAAGCTACCCAACTGATTTCCTGTGAAGTCTGTGCCCTGGGAGTCAGACCTGCAGCCTACTGTAAAGTGGAGAGTGGTCCGCTGTTTGTACACTGCAGGTCAACAGAGTTTCTGAGCTCTCCTCTTCCTCTCCTCCTTCGATCCTGTCCTTTGAATTTGCTCGCTTACCTCTGGTTCAATATTTATCATTGGTTTTTGCACGGGCTTGTAATTTGAGTCACTTTTTAAGATGTGATTATCTGCTGTTTTTCCTCCTCTTACATAAGAGGAAAATGATAGTTGGAATTTGAGACTGTTGCTCAGACAAAACCAGGGATTTAAAAACACATCTCTGTTTGACGTCTCTGTCTGAAGATTCATTGCAGCGAGTGGAATTTCAGGCTTTTAAAAAAAACAAAACATTTCTCTTATACTCCAGATATTAAGACAAAGCCTCATAAGATCAAAACTCCACACATGGCTGAACACCAGTGGCTTTTATTGAGTGAGTCCGTGTGTGTATGATCCTACGCACTGTCTTTGTCCTATCTGTCCAAACTGAAGGATTAAAATGAAATCAAATCCCTACATTCAAACACGACACCCTCTTAGAATAATGGCCAAGTCATTTTTTTCATCACAGAAAAGCTGAACCAAATATTCATGAGGAAAGGATTCAAGCAAAAAAAAAAAAAAGTTATAATCTGCAAGAATATCTGAAAAGTATTTTCACAACGCTTTAAAAGCATTGTGTTTTATCTAGGAGATACATGAAACATAAATCTATTTTAAAAAAACAGCAGTTTTCATCGTCCAGTTTCTTACTTGAGAAATGAAGGAGGGTTTGATATAAAAATTCCAAAGGTTTTTTAAAATTCAACAGCACCAGTTATGCAATGTGTTTCCCAGTTAAAAGCAGCTGCGTGCACTTCCCTGACCACAGCCATGGAATATGAATTAAGATGCCAGCGCCCCCGTCCCTCACCACCCAAATCCTGCCCATCCCTCAAACTCCCTAAGCCATTTGCCAATTAGGAGCGCAGCACATTCTGTTTCCAACTGTTCCCCTGCAGACTGCGCAGCTGTAAACGGTGGTTACAGCCAACGTGGCCTCATGATGGGGGTGAGCAGTTAATCCCCGGCTGCAGATACACAAACACACCTCCACAGTCCAATCAGCACAGGCAGGCTTTTTTCTTCTTCTCCTTCTTCCTGTCACTTCTCCTGGCAGCCGATGTAATATCTCGGTGTGATGCAGACACATTATTCAACCACTCACTGTGCAGAGTGGGGAGAGGGTGAGACGAAGGCATCATGGAACGAGACGGGAAAATATGACCTTTCATGTCGGACATATATGTTTTTAAAAATGCATGAGGCAAACAGCGATGAAGAGATCTGACAGAAAAGCGACGAGGCCCGGTGTGTAGCCGTGTTCCACCCCGGTGGGTCTGCTTCCTGCATCGGAGCCGATGTTATCTGTGCGTCCCGTCTCAAACACCACACGGGTGTATTTTGTGCCGTCTTCTTTATTGCGGCCATTGCCTCTCTCCGTCAGCAGGATTACAGCCCTGGATTAAGATGCAGCGCAAGGAGTGGGTGGGTGTGCAGTGAGCGGGGCGAGTTATTTGAATTGCCATGATTATCCTCTGGATCTCTCATCATGAAGTTCTCACCTCAGTGCTCCTCACTGTGCGCTGTGAACACACGCAGAGAGTTAAATGGGCAGATGTTTGTGTGGGGTTTTCTTCCTTTTGACCTAAAGCATTTTTTCAGCCACTCCCAGTTTTTGATTCACTTACACTTACATTATTGCAATCGCATTCCAAGGTTTACATTTTCTAAAACTTCTATGCCCATTTAAAACAAAGCATCACACGTGATTTTACAATTTGCCCACTGTTGCTTTGTTGAATTACCATGCACCAAATGTGCAATGGTGTGGCTTTCTACCTCTAAAAATTAAGATGACATAGTTTTACAAACTGGCATTAATACTTATTCAGTTCACAAAGTCCGCGTGTTTTCCCTTATTTTTCATTGGAATAGTCTCAACATCATTTCAATGTGGGTCATGGGCCTGAGCCAAGGAGAGGTAATAAAAAAGAAAAGGGAAAGATGAAACAAAGAGATGAATAAATACAACAGAATCTAAATGAAATCAGTAAATTCTCCGTTATGCGAAGGTAGGATTTCCTCATGCTGTCAACACGCATGCATCCCGACCCTCTGTGCTTCCGCAGCGTACAAGCAAATCCACCTGGGGCCTTGTAATCCAATGTGCTCTTTTCCTTTTGGATGACATCACTTCTGTCTGTGGGCAAGTGGTCCATCAGAGGCTGCCATGAATACATAAAGCTGTTGTCATGTGTGAATGCGAGCGTGAATGGCTGTATGTCTCTATATGCATCAGCCCGGTGACAGGCTGGCGACTTAACCCACCTCTTGCCAACTGGAGCTGGTTCCAGCCCCCTGTAAACCTTTGGATGGTTAACCGTTGGCATTTCGTCTTGGCACAGAGCGGCTAGGTCGGAAAAACCTCGAAGAATTTCCCTCTAACAGAGAGCAGAAGTAGCTGCGTCTCAATCCGGGGGCCACAGCCTTCAGAGGCCACATTGGAACACAGATTGCTTCACAGTGGCAAGGCGAGATTGTCCCGACAAGCGCATCAAAGGGGTGAGTCCTGCCAACCCCAGGAGAGGAAAGCTCCGTTGGGTCGACCGTTCTCGGGCCAAGGCGGGGAGCTGTTTTATAACAACAGCACCAACCAGCAAGCCATCCCATGCTGAAGGCTTCAAATCAACTGTCTTACTTGTCGCTACAGAAATCCTTTGTCTGACCCTGAATCAAGGCACATCATAACTTCTGTTTTGATGTGAAATCTGGCTGTGACAGTCTTCCGATCTTCAAATCGCGTCTTTTAATATTGTGCTTGTGTGTTAATCATGCATGAACAGAACTGAGATATTCTTGGACATCTCCAAAAGCGATGTATATGCTCTATGCTCCAGCTGTCACTTCACATTTAGGACACAGTGTCGATCTACCAGGACCCATTTCTCTTCATGAGTTGTCCTGATTTGCCTTTGAAATACTGGATTCCTTTGAATGTGTGTGTGTTAGTGCGAGTTTGTGAAGGAGAAAACATGTTTGTGTGTTGTCTGAGCACAATGCGAGCACAATTTCATAAGATGACCCGTTGCCCCCAGGATGCTCTTTGCTCACTCAACACTAGAGTGCATGGTATTGGAGGCGATGGCCCGGCACTGCAGGCAGCGCAGGAATGACGACCCTCGCTTTCCACAAGAAGCAGCGACGATGAAAGAGAAAGTGGAAGCGGAGTCTTTGCCCGGGGAGGAGGATTAGGCGGTGAGCTGCACCTTTTGTTCACCGCTGAGTCTGACAAACAAGTCCAGAGTGACTTGTCCTTCAGTCCAGACGTTGGGAAGTCACTTTTAATGACGCACTGTAATGATGCCTAGGAAAGAAGAGAGTGCGGAGGGGCACACCGATTCTCACCCTCGCACACAAACACACCGCTTTCCCTCTTTTCTATTTCTTCCCCTGTGAAGTCTGGCGAGGCGGCTGCCATCTGAGAGCGGCGCTCGCACGTCTCATCACCGCGGGAACAATCACGGTTCTATTTCAAGCTTTATCTTTGCCTGGGTGTACGTGTGGTTGAATTAATAGTACGATCCTCCTCTGACAATCAGTCAGTCACTTAAACGCCTCCCGGAGCGCGAGGACAGAAACGGTGAGCCGGAGATTTTCCCGATTCCCGTCCCTGGCTGCTCCACGATGGCCCGCATTATCGAGCACTTTGTAGTTTGACTCTTATCTGCCGCCGCTGAGGAAGATGACGGCGATAACCCACATTGCTCTCATCATTCCCTGATGGCTCGCAGGATTAATGGTGAAACTGCAGACAACGGCACTCGACAGCCATCTTGGATTACGGATGACTCAGCCCTTTTTCGCTCATTGTGGACTCATTAAACATCAAAAGGGACGTCTGATGAGCTCAGTAGTCACAATAATGCACAGAATTGGTTATGCATGGTTGAGTAAACACTATTTAAGGCGGCAGTTAACAGAGCTCGCCTCAGTTCAGCCCGCCGCAGCACCGCCGCCATGTTCGCCAGCAAGGCAGTTGTGTTTATGTTGCCTAGGTGTGACATAGCGAGAAAAACAAAGCTCCACCAGGTCAGAGGGAGATGTAAGCGTTGCTGGAAGATAAAGATTTTTTTGTGCCATGCTCCTGCACAGCCTGAGCATGTTGCTTCTGCCTCATTTCAGTGGCTACTATGTTCCATCTCCTCCTGTTTTTCCTCCACTCTCAATAATTAAACACATCTAGCTGAGTTCTCGCTCCACAAAAACAAAAAACAAAAACACGACTTCACTTTTATGGAGACATGATTCGGCAACAAGTTTGGGATTGGATGGATCCTTCCACGAGCGGAGAACAAGAGGGTCACGCTTGTGTTTTCAGACACAACGTGAAAACTCATTTCTCTCCAGCAGGAAGAGTGTTTGCAAGGGGGGGCACATCAGCAACAACAGGGGGGTTTCCTATCAGAGAGGCTCAGAGGACGCTCATGACCAAAGCAGAAAATCCAGTCTGATGCTAGCAGGGGTGCAGACTCAGTATAGTACGATTCATGCTGAACGGAGAGCAGATGGATGTTCATGAATAGTTAAATTTAAAATGCTCTTCTTCCTCAGGAAAATGAGCGGTCTTTGTTTTAGAGTCTAAATGCTAACTACTGGATGGATTATCGTGATATTTTTGCATTGCATGCTAATATGCTATGCTAGGACATATAGCAAACACCATGTTAATGGTCATACCTTGGTTAGCTTTCAGAAAGGCTAAAGATAAAGAAGACGCTAAATCCACAAACACTAAAGACAGCAGATATTTAAAAAACTACAGCTGGGTGGACAAGTGCTGTCTCATTATGAGGTCTCGCACATACATTCTCCGAGCCAGATGCTGAGTGAGGACACACACAGGTTTGAGAGTGTGCATGTTTGTGCGTCCGTGTCCATTCTCCAGCTGCCTCATGCTGCACCGACCACATTAATGATGGAACACAGGCCCGGGCCGTGGACTGCTCATTAAAGACAGAGTAGAGGAAGACATGTGAGCTGGAGAGGAGCCAGACTGTGAGACAGCAAAAAAAAAAAGATCTGGAGCTGAAGATTTAAGAAACAAGAAAAAAGCAAAAGTATGCAGAGGCAGCGCAAAACAGAGCAACGGCATGACTCAGCACCTGCAGGGCATCGCTCCTTCCTTTCTCTTTCCTCTCCCCCCCTCCGTGTTCTCTCTGGGACCCGGGCTTCTCCCTCTTCGCGTCACATCAGCAGCAGCAGCCCTGGCAACCTGCTGTCGGTGCTGCTGTTATTTCGTACGCCCCCACTCGCCCCGCCACCCTTCCAGTTCCGCTGAGTTGGGCTGAGGTGCCTCTTCCTTCAGGGAGGAAAGTCATCCCTCGTTCTCTGACGGACAGATGTGAGAGTGGAGGGCAGGGGAGTGGAGAGAGAGAAGTTTAGTCAGATGAAGATGTGTTTGCAGGTGGGGCGTTTGCCGTCTTTATTAAGTGTCTGACCTGCACACGTGGCTTCAGACCCAACGTCTCATTTTTTCCTAAATAAAAGCTCCATAGTTCTGCCCGATATAAAGCATTGCTTCAGCCAGGCAGAAGACTACGTGCTAAACTCAGGGACTCGTTCAGGGTTGCTCAGCATCTGCGACACCTGTGAGTATCTGTCTGTCTGACATGTTGAAATAACAAGGAGGGCGGATATTATCGAGCCCCCCGTTGCCGACCATTGAAGTCGGTCATCTGAGGACGCAGGAGAAGACATAACATTGTCTGCTGTCCCGCCCCCACTGGCTGCACGGCGCTCTCTGCCTGTTTATTCATATTTTATTTATACCGAACGTATCGTGGTGGCAGATAAGATGAACAGATAAGCCACATGCAGACAGACTCACACACTCAACTAAACATTGCCTTGGAACACTAATTTGATGAAGTCGTGCCAACATCAAAAACACAAATCTAATCATTTGCAGGATTTTTTTTGTTGTTTCCCCCCTTGTTTTTTTTTTTTTTGTCTCTCTTAATCCTCTTATGGCAGACCTCTGTCCCTGTGTGGGCGCGCTGCTGAAATGAGGTGAAATGAAGTGTGCAGAGAGAGGTTTGGGCGTGTGAGGCCGCTGCCTGTTTAACTTTGCATCTCTCCGCAGCCAAGCGGACAGACATGGGAAACACGGGCTTCACTGTGGCCATCAGGCATGCCGCTCCACTCTGCTGCAGAATCCTCCAGCTGTAGTAGCGCTCCACATGCCAGTTATATAAGTGAAGAGAATTCATCTGACGCCGCCGCACGAGGTGTGATAGTCTAAACCCCGGTCTGTGGCGCACCTCTCACATTTTCTGCTTCCTTTACTGAAGCCACTGAGATGCCCCCTGATCTCAGTCTCACCTGCAGCTGTCCGCAAAATTGAGCGCGGCCTTTTCGGCTCTAAACTCGCCACTCAGAAATGGCCCATGGCAATTTTGTCCCCGAAAATGGCCTCAGTAAGCTGCAGGGTTAGAACAGGATGAAGGATGTGGTGGTGGTGGAGCACGAGGCTGTGGAGGCTGACAGGAGAGTGATGAGAGTAGCCATACCACAGGGCTTGCAGGTATTGGTGGCCCCTGGTTGACTGAGTGCCACGGGGGACAGAGAGAGCCTGATGAAGAGGATGTTGTTGACCTGTCAAACCACCGTTGATGGATGGAGAGACGAGAAGCCATGACTGGGGGAGGGGGGGCATAGTAGAATCAGTCGAGAAGGATTCAAAGACCTCCAGGAGGTCAGAAGTACCTCCAGGTAGGAACACAAAAACCCAAGTAAGAAGTGACCAGAAAAGCGTAGCTGCCTTGATGATTTTGCTATTTTTACTTTTACTTTTACTCAAGATTTTTTTGCCGTCTTACTCCTTTACATCAGCATATTTACTTATATATAAATATATACATATTTAGAGCAATAATCAACACTCACATACACCATAGTCCGTGAGATACTCTCAATAATGATACCAATATTATGAATATTTCACATTTCTGTAGAGGATATCGACCGACCGCTGTTGCGTGAAATAAGCAGAGGGGAATTTCTGTTCATTTCGTCCAGCAAGTTAAATTCCTGACAAGTACATTGTCACATTATTGCACACAATAAATAAAACAAGCTCATTGATTTGCAGTTTTGCCCGCAATGGTGTCATTTTCTGAGAAATATTAGAGTGGGCCATTTTGCAGCATCAGTACACAGGCATCTCTGTTGATGGCTCTATACTTAATCAAGACCTAATAAACATTCAAACAAAATAAATCTATGGAATATGCTATATGTATGTATGCCTAAATGTTTTTATACACATGTAGTATTTTAACTGATGCGATATGTGGAGGAAAACTTTGGAAACTTTGGGACATGAAACTTGATTTTGAAATGAAATTCTCGGTCAGGAGCAAAGGGAAAACAGTGTGACATTGATATGGAGCCACAGAATCTGCAGGAGGTGGCATGGTTGGATCGAAAACAATAACTCTGCTGTTTACACATTCATGACTCTGGTTATGTAACCAACATCCTCCGACTCTGACCACGTTGTTTTGGGGACGAAACGTCAGTGTCAGATCAGAGAACAGTTTTCAATGTGTTGGAGGCTGCTGAAACATTCTGTTGTTCTGGTGGGAAAAACATGTTTCTCCAGTAAAGGTCACTGAACTCAAGATGTTATAGCAAGTCGGCGGAGGTCCCCTGTGTATATATTAGAGCGGAAACACCAAAGGACACCGATGTTAGCGGGACATGAACACATCCTGTCATTCATGCGTCACCTTTGTCAGTGGTTGACCCAGTGCACTGAGAGAAGACTCCTCACCTGGTGAAACACTGGCTGTTCAGAGGCCTGTTAATGAAGTGACAAGGGAGACAGCAGAGATAATGACCTCCCTGCGGACGTCCTGCTTTCCCCTGACGCTGCGACAGAAACCAGGCATTGGCTCACATTTCACTGCTTGTAAAAAAGATGCAGATCATTTTTTATGCACAGACATTTTGGGAAAATGACTTGACTGGGATTTTACTGAACACTTGAGCAAACCTCCATGTGATAAGAACTCTAACTAAATAAAACGTGTTTTAGTTAGCATGGCCTCTGCTGCAGGCAGCCACCAGGGGGCGGTCAAGATGTCTTTGGGTTCCTGCAGAGGCGCTGCCCTGTTGTCTGTTCTTGTCTCGTCTCATTAAAAAAATCTTGATCCATAGGTTCTGGGAAATTTCGATTTCAAAGCAGATGATGCAGATTCAGGGAAAGTTGCAGCAGCATCAAAAGAAAAAGTTGATTCAATTCATCCTTAATTAATGAAACTCCACAAACGCCTGATGTTGGATTTGTTTTCCTCCCTTTCTCGCTGACAGTGATGTCAGGTCTCAAAGTGTCAGGCGTACTTTAAAGGTTAAAAGTGGTGCGATGTGTTTCGGCCTTACATAATCACTCTCCCAGTGGGTCTGCGTTTACCTACAACAACACGCTGGCTTTTTGTGATTCACAGCACAAATCTTCAAATAGATGCATAGTGTGTGTGTGTGTGTGTGTGTGTGTGTGTGTGAGAGAGAGAGAGAGAGAGCTGCGGTACGTACTGAGCCTGGAGTGTTAATCTGTTTCTGTGGCTTCAGAGCGAGGTGTTGCTCTATGTGACGATGCTAACAGTCTGCCGTTCACCGGGGGTGCCAGGCATTGCTTCTGTCACTGCGGGTATGAGCCTCCGGTGAAGCAGAGGGGGGAGTTTGCAGGTGAAATGGCATCACGCTGCTGAAGGATTCCCATGGGTGGCTTTGCTCTTTTCTGACACTCCCCCCCCCCCTCGCCGCCGCCGCCTCACGCTAAAAATGTCAGGGGAGCGGAGATTCTTCACATCAGATTACTGCAAAGCAGCGGCTCCCATCAAAGGCATCCACAAAGCTCTGACAGGAAATACATGGCCAGGGATTTTCTGTCCATACATTAACTGCAAACTTCACGCCTGTATCTCGCCACTGATCCTCTCGGCTTCACACTCTGCACATGAGACGATGTGTTCAATATGAGAAACTAAGTTTATGATAACTGATTAGAGTTCCGCAAGGTCCCATAATGTAGAATATTTTCATTGTTTAGAAATGGTATCAGGAGTCATTTTGGCAAAGTCTGCGTATGCACACGCTTGTTGTGGTGATGTCACTCTACAGGTGCTTCTATAAACATTCTCTCTCTCCAGAGGATGAGAATAAGCGCAAAAAACACTTTTTATGGTTTATAATTTGTTTATCGTTTGCTCGTCGACACCTGTGCAGCGCTGCTCTTCGTGCTCTCTGCGACTCAGGCCAAACAAACTGACAGAGAGGAGAAGCACAAAGAGTCTGAAAGGAATGAAAGGTGATAGACGAGACCAAGCTCGCCCCTTCTACGAATTTCCATTGTCAGCGGGTGGTTTTCATGCAGTACGTGCATCCCTCTGGCTGTGCTGTGGAGAAATATCTTGCAACTGAGTGGATGGCTGATGAGGCACAATGGAGCCCATTGAGCCTCGTCGCAGAGAAATGAGGCCCGCGACAATGGCAGTGTTATCTGCAGGGAGGAGGAATGAGAGACTTCTGTGACGCGACAGCCTCACTAACAGTCTCTGACAGGACCCAGGACGCCACAAAGAGCGCACTGTGACACTGTACTCGCGATGAACGGATCAGAGAAGAGTGTGTGTGTGTGTGTGTGTGTTTGTGTTTGTTTTTCTTTTATTTGTCCAGTGAAGTGCGACTAAGCATCCTCTCTCTGCTGTCTTATAGAGTCGGACACATTCACACCTGCTTGCTCCACTGTACAGTCTCTACTGTGTGTGTGTGTGTGTGTGTGCTACAAAGCACTCTGAACCCCAGTAAGAGGATGTTAGCAGGCTTTCATCATCAAACAGAGGGTTTCATCATCCCGAATGCAAAGTTTTACAGCCCCACCATTACGGGTTCAACACGCACAGTAATATTTGATGTGATTGGCTCACACTCGAAAAGATCAAAAAAACGAGTCGTGCCAAGTTTATTTGTAGCGCCCCGGTGTCACGTGCACGGGCCCAGTGGGCTCAGCAGACCCACAACATCAGTGATTCCTGATCCTGCTCCAGTTAAAGGAAAGACCCGGACACTTCGTACTAAAGAGGAGGAAATTAAACCGGAACCAGTCTAAAATATGTCTAATATAATTACTGATAACCAAGTCTCGCTAGTATTACTATTGGCATCGCCCCCCATGTGGGTCCGTGTGGGTCAGGGCCTCCTGCAGGACTACAGGTCTACACTGGGTGTTTAAGTTAAGACTGTGGAAAACCGACAGGTTGATGATGATGATGGATGAAACTCATTTACTGTGGATTTAATTTCCTTAAAGTTAATTTAGCTAACTTCAATTAGTTAGTTCAACAAATCTGCGAAACCGCTTTGGCGCTAACTTTGTTGATTCCTCTGTTGGACGCCACGGAATGTTCCTATCCCTCACAAACATATGGAGCTCATGTACTTTGTTGAAACGGCCTTATGTCCCTGTAAATCTCCCCTCTGTGTGTGTGTGTGTGTGTGTGTGTGTGTGAGCTGAATTGGAAACAAAAAAAACGATAGATGAAATTGCCAGATTGGGCCTCTGCTCCCCGAGTCTCTCTCTGCCCGCCTGCCACACCAGCTGCAGCCCTTTCTGGAGAGACAGGCGGAGAACACGCAACCTTTATTCTGAAAAGCCAGGCCCGCTGGGATGGCGGCTCCTAAAACGCCGTCAGATGGCGGCGAGGCCTGCGGACATGAGGAGCATTTTGATGAGAGCCGGGGGAAGCGGGGAGGGGCCTCTGAAAGTTTAGAACACAAAATAATAGGACTGCTACACTTAGGTGAGAAGGAAAAGAGGATTTGACGTTTTTCGCTGAAATATTCCCAGAGTTTATAATTACTCCGTCTTGCCTGCCTAAAAACAGTGCGTCCGCAGTGGCAAGATCTGGTGTTTAGTCCTGCTGATTGGTATTCAGAGCAGCGCGGCGCGGCGTCCTGCAGAGTGCGTGCAGCAGAGAGACAATAGGGAGAGAAATGGAGAAGGAGTGATTACGTCTCTGTAGTCGAGCTGTTTCAAAGCCGACTCTTCTGTGAAGAGACGCTGAAGATCTCATTGTGTTTTCCAAACTTCCTCATCATGTTCGCTCAGAAAAAGAAAAAAAAATATTATTTTTTTTTCTTGTCTGCTTGGGTGCGACAGCTCTGAAGTCATCCTCCTCCTCTGCCTCAAACTTTGTATGAACTCCCTTTGTTTTTACAAAGGCTTCTGGGAGGCGAGAGCAAAGGCGAAATCTCCTCGGATTTTCTTATGGGAACGGCTGCCGCCCAAGTTTTGAAGCTGTGGCATTGCACAAGCATCTATGAAGGAAAGTTTCTGAGGCTTGTGGGTGAAGCTGTGAAGGCCGTCGTCATCTCGGCTGTTTGGATTTCAGATCCGGTGAAGACGATTCTGTCCAGTTTGTTTCCAGCACATTGCTGCACGTGTGTCCCTCTGTCCCCTCTGTAACCCTTCTTATCACTTAATCTCCATTTACCCTTAATGATTGAAGTGGATTTCACAGAAAAGATCCGAATTTCAAAATCTGTTAAACCTTCATCCTCCCCACAATCCTCTCAGTGATCAAACTGGAATCTCCCAGGGTTTAATCTCTCGGCTGGAACAAACAGGTGTTCACACGTACAGGCTGACATGATGCTTGGAACACTGCAGCCATGCTTTTATTTACTTATTTATTTTATAATAACCAGTTTAGCGAGAGATGTATTAATAAAATTTTTCTCAAGTCTCAAATCCCACAATCAAACTAAAGAAAAGCAAATTCTGCCAAGGCCCAACACTCCCAAATTCTATTTTCATATATTTCATAAATCATTCCCCGGGAAATGAGAGTGAATGTTAACCCCAGAAGAATCCTGGATGCATGTCAACATGTTATGTCCCAGAATGACTCAGTGTGGTTTGTTCCTGCTTTAAAAAAATGCAGGTAACTGTTTGGTTAACTAGAAGAGGAGTTTTATTCCGTCGGTTGTTATTGATCCCCTTGTGAGGGTGCATGTCACTTGGATGGATTTCCTTTTAGACACTAACGCTTCAGAGAGAGCGCCAGCATGTTTTTATTGACCCTCTGCCTGTGTCTCTGCAGGTAAAGTGCTGAACTCGGACCTGCGCCACTACCTCAGCCTGCAGTTCCAGAAGGGCTCGCTGGACCACAAGCTCCAGCAGATCATCCGGGACAACCTCTACCTGCGCACCATCCCCTGTAAGTACGGCGCTGAGGACTCTGCATCAGCAACTCCAGAAGCTCCTGAAAGCCCTGAGCATGCTGGGAAGGTGCAATCCAACCTGCGTTCAGCGCACGTGTGTTTTTATCTGTGTACATGGAAGGGATGCTGTATGTATAAACTGCAGCAGGAAATCCATCCCACTGGAGGCTGCATTAATCTGTGCCCATTGTGAGTTATGTAGGTGTTCACACACACTGTCTGTCACACACTCCTCAAAACACACACACAGCAGCGGTCCACCCAAGGACATCTCTCTAACCCCAGTGTGACTCATTCAGTCGTGTGCCGTATCAGCAGCGTGATCAAAGTCACGGTCTCTTCCTTCAGTAACGCTGTGTTTTCTCTCCGCCGCTCCACTTCCCCTCGCTGACACGCCGCACAGCCGGCACGACACAAATCGCTGTTCTCCACCGAGACCCGTAATGAAGCGGTAAATAAAAAGGTTGGTGCCGCTGACGAGAGCTGTGCAGGTTCATCGATTGCAGCCTCCCTTTAAATCAAGAATCACTTCTACAAAGCAGCTGCTGAAATAATAGTCGGTGGGACTGCCGCGTAAAGTAGCCCACGTACCAGAGTGAACGTGTCCGCGATGTCTCCGGTGTTTGGACAACGCCAGTAGGCTGTTACCATGCACGCTGGAAAGATGTCGCCTCTCTGCCGCTGAGTGCCTGACGCTCTTCCTCCTTAATTTCGTTTTTTTCAGAGCTTTAATGTTGTAATGTTGGAAAATGAAAGCATGGAAATTACGAAAATAAAAGCGCATCAAGGCTTTTAGTGCAGTTAAGGTGCAGATCGACATGCTGGTTAAGGATCGCGCGGGTTGTAGGAGTTCAAATCATCTGCTGCAGTGGTGAAAATGTCTCTAAAGAAAGACTGCGTCAAAAGCTGCATGTGTCCGCTGCCTCTTTAGTACCTAGAGATTACACTGACACGAAGACGACTGTGGAAGTAGGGTCCTTTCTGTGGAGTTTCTTAGAAATATTTTCCAAATCGCTGTGACTTGGGTCAAGTTAAAACCACCTCGACAGGAGACGGGGCTCTGACGCAGTTTCTGATGCAATTCCGCAAAGTTCAGGATACGCTGGCCTAAATATTTACCACGTCCCGCTGAAGACGGACTCCGCTCAGAGGAGCGCAGTAATTGAGTGTACTCAAGGTTTTAGTCGTATGCAGAGCGACTGCTCCCGAGGCGGTGACAGGCTCTCAGGCACAGCACTGTCACAAACAAGCAGCGTCTCTGCTCCACACACCCCCGGGGGCTGGGAGTCGCTCCGCCGTGTGGGGAGGGGACGTGCGCGCACGAGTGTGAAATCTTTCAGGAAATAAGCTGCTTACCTTTCATGTATATTTAATTTCTCCCTTCTTTCTGCAGGGAGGGGAATATTCTTATTTTCCCCTTTCTTCTTCCTGCTCTCCCTCTTCGTCACACTAACTCTAACGAACTCAGGTCAGTGTCAGTGGATGATGATTTAACGTAGCAACAACAACACGGATGATTCTTCTTCTACACACACCCACACGCACGTCGTACACAAACCTGTATACGCTGCCAGCGCGGCCTTGTATTTTTCTCCGTGTTGAAAAGTCTTTGAGGTTTTACGGCCTCTAACCGCCATCCATCATCAGCAGCTCGTGGGCTCACTGCAGGACTCCGGCTCTCTAATCCCCTGCTTGAATTACTGTCTTAATGAGCGAGAGACCGAGACTTGCACGGTGACGGCACCTCCATCATTCACTCGCTCGCTGTCACTCTCCCATCCTTCAGCCAGCCTCTCTGTTTCACCCTCGCTCTTTCTCCATTTCAATTACCTTTCCCTGCCTCTTTTTTTTTCAGCCTGGTTTACTCTGCTTTTCCTTTCTCAATGCAGCTTTCTCTTTTGTGTACGTTATCAAATCAGTAACCGTGACCTTTTCAATCTCTGATCTATATATATATATATATATAATGTTCTATGATATGGTGCAATGGCGTTTTTACTAAAGAATTTATTTAAACATTTATGCACTGACCTAGCACCCTTACCTCTGTAAAATTTTGTACAGTGCACTGACAATATAGGTTTTCTAAAAGTTCAAAAATGACCCGTAAGCAGGTAATAAAACAGATCAAAGGATAAACCAGTTTTTGATTTAAGATTCATTCATTATGTATGTGTTCAATGGAGCCTCTGTTGATGCCACACTGAAGCCCGGGCATCAACCCCATTAATATAAACTGCACTTACCTGTCCTTCAGAGCCTTTACTGTCCATCTGTCCATCTATTAATCCAATATCCGTCCATCATGTGAGGGTTGCAGGGCGAGCCGGAGCCGATCCCGCTGACATTGCGCGAGAGGCGAGTTACTGGAGAGGTCACCGGCGTGACGCGCGGCCGGCACGCAGGTAGCCACTCGCTCTCGCGGTGACGCCTGCGGTTGATTTAGTGTCTCTGCGTGTCTTTGGGCTGTGGGCAGGATGCTTTTCAGTGGAAGACAACAGTATTTACTATAATTCCAAAAGACAAAGTTTGATATTCAACGTGTCTTTTTGAAGTCAAAATGAAAACATCTTCTCTCCATGCAGGACACGAGGCAGACAACGGGCCAAACTGACATTTAACTCAGTGCAGAGCAGCAACAAGACAGGGTGCTCTTTGAGTAATGAGCTTTTCTTTTCGTTTTCACAACTTCCCAAATTCACTCCACCTCCTCTCACCGCATTTATTTCGCCCGGTGGCAGCTCCCAACGCACAGCTCAGGCTCAGCTCCTCATCTTTTAGGACCTGTGCACCAAATAGTGGACGTTTTCTCATGGGAGCAAATCACCCAGGTGGAAGTGGATAAAACAGGTGGGGGGAGCAGTCTCTCTAATACAGAACCACATCGATTGGCGATAAATAAGCATGTTTGTTGGGGAATTCACTCCCAGCGCGTGTGTGTGCGACAGTGACTCAGACAGTGAGAGGATTAGCTGGGACGGTTCGTGTCTCTATGCCAGTGGTCCACTTTGGTTAACAACCAGCTCGGCTGCTGCTGCTGCTGCTGATCTGCGTCCCAACACCTCAGGGTCAAATTAAAAGTATTCGTTTTGAGGTCAGTTTAGTTCTGAACAGTTCATGGAGGACAACTGTGAATCCAGACGAAGGACAGATAGCAACAGAGCAGAGAGACAGAGGGGGGAGCAACGTCTTTATGGACAGCGTGGGGTAAATACTTGAGCCTCCTTCTCTGAGTTTTTTCGGGGATTGGCTCCATCTCATCTGGATTTCTTGTGAAAGCCCCGCGGAGGCTCCCGAGAGCCCTGGAGAGGACGAGGATTTTTCTGAGATGGCGGACAGCCCAGGGTCACATGGAGTCCCTGGACTCCCCGCTGAGATCAGAGATGGGCAGAAAGAGTTTGATCTCACGCAGGCGCTCTATCTCTGTGCTGCACACGCTCGCTTGGCACAGGTACACATGCACGGTAATGCAGGGAGGAATCTGTGACCTTCTACTCAGAGATGCTTTTAGCATTTCGTCAAAGATCCCCACTGTTTGCTCCTCCTCACTCTTTCTTCCACAGTGTATTGCTTTAGGGATAAAAGAGACGAAAGATATAAATAAGCAGTTAAATATTTGTTGTTAAATGTTGAGACCGCAGCACCTAACAGGCGCAGCAAGTCATTGGGTAAAAGTGTCCCCCGCCGCCATTTCAACAGCACAGCCCTGAGCCTTTTTTTTCTTTTTCTTTTTTTTTTAAACCAACTTAAAAAAGCACAAAGTCACTATGTTAAATTCATGGCCTGCCATTTCTGTCTGAGTAGCTCTGATGATTCCGTCGTGACATCCTCTCAGTCCAGGGGGTTTGAGAAAGTAGGTCTCAGCTGAGCACAGGGCCGCAGACCTCACAAGACTGGAGTGAAAATTAGTTTCAGACCAGAGAACGTGGATTTAACCTCAGTACTCAGTCTGTTTAAACTTTAACTAATAGCTTTACATGTGCTTTTTGCTCAGCAGACGATAGTGACACTATAGACACAATATATAACCTGGTCCAGCTTATACAGGCTGTAGGAAATGTGACTAGTTTTCTATGAAGATGTGCCAGTATTCTCTTAATGCCCCTAATTAATGATAATGTTCATGTTCGACTTTTTTGTATTTTCTGTCTCAATAAAGGCAGTGTTTCATTAATTGATTAAAAAAAAAAAAATGACACATAATAATTCAACATTAACATGTGATGGTTTTGAGTACTTTTGTTTTGAAGGAGCAGGGCTCAGTGCGGTTTCTGATTGAGATGCCTGTAGAAAACTCTGGACTGTCATTTAGCTATGATGGAATGTCCATTAGCAAGTACTGGGGCTTCTTGGCAGATTCGATGTCGGCGCAGGGCACGCTCTGTACGCTAAGACAAGCTAACCGGCTGCTGGCTGAAGCTTCATATTTACTGCTGAGCAATAAGACTGGTATCGATCGCTCAAATGTAATCTAACTCTGGGCGAGAAAGCAAGTGTTTCCTAAAAATGTCCAGCTGTTTTTCCTATAATCCTGAAGCAGCCCCAACTCGTGCTGTCTCCCCCTGCAGTATTAACCGACACTGCCTGTGTTTAACTTCACACGCTGACAGAAAATCTTTGTTTTCTTTGATAAAGCGTCTCCATATACAAACTCCTCTCTTGTCTGGTTTAATTAACTGCAGCGGATCGTCGGCTCTCTGTCAATATACATGTTTTGTGTAAACGAGCGGCTCCCTGACAGTTTGTTTGAGGGCCCATCCAAAGTGTCATTGTCTTCGCCGCAAAGGAAATTACAAGGGGATGTTCTGAAGTTCTGCTTTAAAGGATTTGCCGCTTTCACTCAGCTGTACCCTCAGAGCTCAGCGAGGCCTCATTATATTGTGCGCGACTGATCCACAATCGGAGGCTTATGCTATATATCGGTGTGACACCCAGGATGATGACTCAGGGAGATACTTGGCAGGTACATCACGGTGGCTCAAGTAATTGGGCTACAGGGGACATTTTTTGTGGACCAAAGCCAGCGCCGGCAGGCAGACCGGTTGGTAATGAGAGGCGGCGGCGGCAGTGTCAACTGCTTTTGGTAACACAAACTGTGGTATCAAGGCGTTCTGTGGAAGGAAGCCCCCTCTGATGGTTCTTATTCTATTTTAAGTGCTTTTAAGCCTCTGCCCTGGTGCAGGGAAACTGCCACAGGCCAATTAGCGAGGGCATATAATGGGGGGAAAAACAAAAGGGAACATAGAGAACCTTAACAGGCCTTTGGGCTAGGAGGGTTTCACTGCTAATTGGCTCGGACTCTACAAGTGTCAGGGAATCCGACTAGAAGCAGCAGTCATGAGTTTCCTGAGATTCCATCACGGCTGTATTAAAATCAGGCGTTTTGATGATGCAACAGGGAAACAGAGCAACACATGTTTTGAACAGATAGATAAACCTCTGCGGTTCTGCCAAAGAGGTGGGATTCACACACACAGGAGTGGCAGTAAAATGTTTATGTGTGTTCTCAGTAGAGCAAATACTCTCCCTTCAACCAAACTACTACTACATCGCACACTGTCATAGGTGGGAGTTCATGGGGATTCATTCATCAAGCTACATGAATTATTTGCTGGGAAAACTGAGAGCATGTGAAAAGTGTTTGAGAAAGCGGCAGAATTCATGGGCCTTCTCTTGATGTACAGATCCCCCTTAAAGCAAACAGGTTCTTCTGCATCCTGCCAACAACTCTCATTTAAATCCGCTGAGCTGTTTTTATATATTCTAGAAAATAATACTGTAAGGAGAAATGCAAGGAAAGAAACTACAACCATCTTTATGGTGGTAATAACGCCAATCCTCCATCTGGATGATGCATGACACTGCTGCGGTTCAGGTACATCGAGGCTCTCAGCGTCTGAATGTGAGATAATATTTACTCATTAAACTCTGATGCTGATCCGCTCTTTGCTTCTCGCAGCGGGCCATGCCTGGCCTCAGTTGTTAGTGCCGGGTTTGTTCTGTGTCTGCAGCCTCCTGTGCTCCCGCTCTGATTTCCACTGACATTGAGAGAGGGTTGATCTGAGATTTCAAATTGCCTGTTTTCTGAATATAAATGACTGTTTACGTTAGCCGCTGCCATCGACCGATGGGCTGCCGGGGGTTATTTCAATGACTTCCTCGTGTGCTCACGCCCCCCTCTGTCCTCCCTGTGACCCTGAGAAAGATTCACCGGGCCTGGTGAATGGATGTATTTGCTCCATAACCATGGGCGACAGTAAATTTAGGTGACAGAGCTTGCCGGGGAATGTGGCTCAGATGATTGGTCCATGCTGTGGGCTTTGTTCAGCCTACCGTGCAATAAATAGCTGCGCCTGTCCAGCTGCGGTTATTTCCATGGAGTTTACAAGTTTGGTGGCGAACCACCTAATTAGCCTTGAGTGCAATCGTGGCACGGTCCTGCTCACTTATTCATGGAATACGGTTTACATAATCTTCATGCTAATGCAATCATTTGGTGTCCATTTGTGCCTGGTGGATATTCATCCTGGGAGGAAGAGAACTCCCATCAGTGTCGAAATAGACTGTGGCTTCACCACAGGAGCAGAGCCTGCACTCAGAATGGCCTCGTGTCATTTGCATTGACTCGTTGCTTCACGGGACAGAGTGAAACTCATCCACACCGGGAGGCGACACAACACACCGCCGCCATCGCGTTTCGTGTCCCGAATTTACCTCGACTGTTTTCTTCATTTCGCTCACAACGTGTTAATGCACTTACCCGTATGGATTTCATTAATTACCCACCCCCCATCTCTGCTCTGCAGGCCAACGTCAATTATTCATGATTCACAGGATGATACCATGTTCTTTTTTGGGATTCAGTTCCCAAAATCCGCCCATTTTGTCAAGAGTGACTATGAAGACATTGTGAAGCCTCTGCATTAATCAAACAATTAGTGTAGCACTAAATTGTTAATTCAGGTTTCTTTTCTTCTTTTCTTCATTTTCCTTCTTTTTTTCTCCCTCCAGGCACCACGCGGCTTCCTCGAGACGGGGAGGTGCCGGGAGTGGACTACAACTTCATCAGCGTTGGAGACTTCAGGATCCTGGAGGAGAGTGGACTGCTCCTGGAGAGTGGGACCTACGACGGTAGTTATCACCTCAGTGTTGATGTTCTAAGAAACCTGTGTGTGTGCGGCTGATTCACTCTGACAGCTCTCTAATGGAGCGAAGACTCGATATTCGCAGTCATCGTGACTTACAGCCTCCCTTTATGAAATGTGACATGGGGGAAGAACTGTATTGATCAGTGAAACCTGATTAAAGTCCGATTAGCAGCTTCAGATGAACTCCACCATTCAGATTATCGCTGTGTGTAGAATGGGCGGCTGAGAGATTTAACTGGTTCTGAGAGATGGTTTTCACTTGCAGAGACAGGTGTTGGATTGTGTAGAATAAATAGACGGTGACGTATTAAAGTACGCATAGACATTATTGTTGTACTGAATTTCTTTTGGACCTGAATGTGCCATTTGGGATTTATGTCTCAGTTTTCTGGGGTATTTCAAAATTGGGGATTATTTAAAAAAACATCTTTGTATCCCAGTAATGGAATAGGAATTTCTATAATCTATATATTATTATTTAATATCTCAGCATGTATAGTGGTATGTCAGTGGAATATCATGACTTTAATAAGACTTAAATTATCCCGGGGATTGTTTTTTATTTTTTTACAATAACTCAAGACAAATTCACATAGAGATAGTAATAATTACAGTTAGTGTTAAATATGGGTAATGCTGATAGTAATATATTGCAATTCATCACACAAATTGAGGATTTTTATCCCTTGCTTTATCTATGCTATTGTAGTGTTATGTGTGTCTTTACCTTTACTTGCACACACACGCTTGTTTTCTCGTGTCCTGTAAGAACAGTTTTGCAGAGTCCGGGTCAGCACCTCTTTGTCCGTTCTGGAATACAGACGACAGGAAGTAGCCACACCGTCCTGTGTGAGCATGCAAGCAGCTGTAGCACCTGATGGTGACCTTATGTAAACCAGTCAACCTGCTGATCCCACCTGGGGCTGGCTGCACAGTCACACATCAGGAGGTCTCACTTGTGTTCTTACTCTCAGGTCATGCTTTATTCATGGGATAAACCAGCCTCCTCCTCTTCCCTCGCCCTGTTTCCTCTCACAGCCACAACAACCTCGGAACAAGAATCCAGACGTAAACCTTTAGAGCAGTTTAAAGTACAACCATCCTCTCTCAGTACCCCACTTATCTTGCATAAAGATTCGCTCTCAGCTGGGCTCGTGCTCCAGTTACAGGTGGGATGTGTGGTTCACTCCTGAACTCACAGGCTTTCGTGGACAGGTTGATGGAGAGGAAATCTCAGAAGGTAGAGGACCATGTCGTCTGACAAGGTTTTAAAACCACACATTCTATTGGAATGTGTTTGCCTGACTTGTGATGATGGAAAGTCAACAACGCACGCAATGTCAGGAGGGTACCACAGCACATCTCTCTGCTACACTTCTTCTTCTTATTTGTTTCGTCCAACAACGTCCTCCTCGGTTGCTTTGGTGACTTTGCCGTGACGTCTCTCCTGAGACTGACGAGCTAGTTGTCTTTTGCAGCTTTCAGCTCTGGTTCTTGTTGTTGTGACGTCAAAAAACCACATTGGTTCTCGGAGTTACATAGTGCTGTTCTAGTGCTGGCTTTGATTCCCGGGCCGAGCCAGCAGGGCCTTTCCGTGTGGAGTCTGCATGTTCTCCCCGTGCTTGCGTGGGTTTCCGTCCAAAGACAGTTTCTTGCCCAGTAACAGCAGGGGTTGGCTCCAGCCTCCCGCGACCCAGTAATGGACAAGTGGTTGAAGATGAGTGAGTGTTGTTTTAGACATCCTATTATAAATGTGTGTACCAAGGTATAAAAGCTCTAGTGTTGCTTTAAAAACTGATTTTTTTGATGTTTGACAGCACGTCACTGCAGTGAATATCTTAAGAAGTTTACATAATGAGGGATGTTCCAGCTTGGCAAGCAACAGAGCCGCCACATGTTTACAATTTCTTACACCTTATGCCACAGGGAGACATAAGCCCTCGCCCTGAGTCTCAGACAGCCGCGGCGTATTTGTGTCCCGAGAGGATTTCTTTTACTTTGCCTGATGATTATGGCAATAATATGATAAACTTGCTTCTCTCCTTAAGCTCATTCTTTCTCCCAGCAAATCCAAGCCGCTGTGAAATGGGAGCGGATTTCCTTCCAAAATGTTTGAGGGGCGAGCCCTGGTCGTGCGAATGGACCTTTCCTTGCGCTGTTCTCCCTCTTCCCATTCAGCTGCATCTCGCTCTTCCTGTATGACGGAGAATTAAAAGATAAAGTCAAATCCTCATTCAGAGAGAAAGCGCCTTAAGGCTGAGAGCAGCTCTGCATGTGCACAAGTGTGTTGCTGCCTCTGTGTATCTGTGGAAGTGGTGAATGCACATTTCAATGAACGGTGAGGATGGGCCTGTTGAGGCAGGTTCTCCCAACAGTCCCTGATCCCTGTGATAAGGTGCCAGCCTTCCTGCCCTCGTCTTTGTTGCACAGTGTTGATGACATTTGATGCAACAGGGAAACACATATACGGACACACACAATGAATCCTGTCCTTCCTTTTGTCCTCCGGTGCTCATGTAAGTAGACAAATATCAAGTTTCAAGAGCTGCCAAGTTGCCCACAAGCTTTTCTGAGCTGCAGCAAGGCAGGATTTACACCTGTATAGAGAGGATGACGATGGGCAGAGAGGAGAGCGAACTGAGGAAGAGCACCAACACAGAGGGAGTGTTGATAAAGATTCTCGCTGAGCTCCCAGGTTCCCATAGGAAACCGCCTTTCCAGTGGAAGCAGGGCTGCTTTGGCTGCGCGCCGCTGCGTGGATTAGCCTCTCAAAAGTTGGAAGGTTGCGGTCTACCGTCCCTGCGAGGGAGCTGAGCCGTCTGATAGCGCTCCCCTCCTCTCCGCCTCTTCAGAAACCCAGTCAGCGCTCCATGACTGCGCCGTGGCGGCGCGCTGATCTCTCAGCAACGCAGTCAAGTCAAAGAGGAGAGTAGTGGAAGTAATCGGATGGAGGAATGGGATTAACTCCACTGAGTTGTGCTTCACGTGCCGCCCTTTACTTTTCTCTGAGAAAAGCGAAAACAAACAAGGGCAGGCGTCCTCCCGCCCTGGTCACGTGAGCCGTATTCCGTCTGTGTGGAGCTCATGAATTACCCTCAGTTTATAAGTGCACAGTAAGTGAGCTGTGCTCATGGTAGCAAGCTAATGGGATTCTTAGCTAATCATAATGGTCTCTCTAATAGTCCCAAATGACTCGCCTGAATGCTCATTATGTTAATGCTTCATGTACAGTTTCTCTCCTCAGAAAATATTTTATGGGCGTCATTTAATGCACTGTACACAGTTTCAACTTAAACACTCCATTCGGCTCTTTACAGAATGATCCCGACATTCATGACCCTGTCAGTCTCTCACCTGCACCCTAACACATGCATACCCAGCCACGGTGTGTGTGTGTGTGGGGTTCCAGGCGGCTCCATGATCGGTAGGGTACATCCTGGCTGCTCCATGGTGGTCCACAGGGCCCGAGGTTGCCGGCCAGGCAGACATCAGCCATCTGAGCCCAGACCTGACGGCGAGTCTCTTTGGACCTCAGGTCCCTTCTCTGTCTCAGTGCCTCCCAGGGTTCAGGCTGGGTCATTCATTCAGAGCTGCAGATCAACCGGACAAGAACTGAACAGCCCAGTGCAGTGAAGTGCGAGACTGGAGGGGCAGCTGCCAGGAAAACTCTGCACAGGGAACACAAGACTCTGAATCGACTCTAACTTCAAACCTGATGCCTCTGGACCCACGGTGTGATCACGAGTTTGATTTTAGGAAGCGACATGGAGACTAAACTGGGTGTGAATTGGTTGGTTAGGGTGTATGATTCACTGATTGGCTGCGATGTGTTGATATGGGCCAGCGCTTTGAGAGGCTGTGTAACAAATGCAGCAGCAGCAAAGGGAGCTCATGACCTTGAGCAGCTTATGCATAGTGTCCTTGACAACAGGGAGTCCTTTCATCACCTCTGGCTGATTTCCCCACCATGAAATTGCTCTCACGCACTTTGAAAGAGGAGGCTCGCTCTTCCTGGCTCATCAACCCTGTGACACAAGAAGCACGAGTAATGTCTGAAGAGCTCCTCCGCTCATCAGCTTATGAGGCTTCCCTCCATTTGTAATGGCAAATAGTGCCACAAATCTCCACTGACGCGCTGCCTCCGCGCTCACGCACACACCTCTGCGTCTGCAGCACATTTATTAAGGGGCCAGGAGATGTGTTTGTAAGTAATTAATCACAGAGGTATAGCAGTGGGCTGATGAATGTCAACGTGCTGCAGGAGACGGGCATAGATTAGCCAGCAGACCCAATCTCTCTCTGCCATCGCCGTGCCAGCCCATGTTAATGAAGACATCTCTGACAAATGTGGATGAGTGTCGCTTCGTAAACAGCAAAGTCAACTGACAAGGGGGAGGGGCATGTTTTGATTCAGCCTCCTTCAGGAAGATGAGCATAGCTGCATCAACCCAGTTGGCTGTGCATTGTGCTGTCGTCACGCCCTGAGGAGACGAGGCCAGCAATCGAGATGGGCTCATGCAACCCCCCCCCTTAAAAAAAACTGTACCATGCCGTAAAGCTTCCAGAATGACTCTGATGTTTCCTCGGAGCCCTCTGTTCTTCCTGGCACGCATGCCATTGTCAGCTTTCCCTCTTTGTGCCGAGCTATAAAAAGATCTGAGCCGATAAATGTTGCTCTTTTACAGTCGGCGCGTTTGCGATGTCTGCATGTTCACGCTTAAGTACATCAAAGGTTTCGTAATACCGCGGTCCCACAGACAGCTGGGTCCAAAATGAAAATAAGACCAAGTTTATGGAGGCTAATTAATTTGCTGAAAATCCCTGTTTCCCAGTGGCACCTCTCCCTATTCTTTAATTAATCTAATTATAAATTGTGATTTAGCCGAGTGCACTCCATCTGACGAGCGCGCATTGTAAGAGCCTCGTGAATATTTGACCTTAGAAATTAATTGCAAAAACATTAATTTGACATTATTGCAAGAGCACATCTGACATCTGAGGCGCATTTAGCAAACAAACAATGGTAAAGATATAAATTAGCATGCATATTATATATAATCCTTATTAGGGGGCTTTCATCTGTGACTAAACTGGGTTTCACATACTGCTCACCAGTATTACATATGAATCACTCCATGAGCTAAACGAGCAAATCATTTAACAGACGTCTGTACCCCCTCCTCCTCCTCCTCCTCCTCCTCCTCCTCGTCCCCCTTCGTCTCCTCTCTGTTGTTATCTAACAGAATAATTATTGTGTATCGGGTTTTTTTGTCTTTAGGAGGAAAAGGAAAGCAAGCAGAGAGATAGATAATTGCTGCATTCAATGATCAGTGTAATTAGTTGCCGGCTAATTCCAAGTGAAGTGATTTTAATGTTACATGAGTCATGACAGGCCTGTGGTGCGGTTATCAATAGAAAACAAAGCAGGGGTTTGAGAGACATGGGCGTCATGTGGAGGAATCAGACCTATGAAGGGATGTAAATAATCATGAGTGTGTCATTCCTTTGCTTTGAATTGGAGACGTGTTGGAGACGTCGGACCGTCTCTGACAGCATCTTCTTCAAATACACCTCCTACAGTTTCTTGTGAATATGATGATTTGTGTTCAGTTGAGCTCAACTAGAATTCAGTGGGTCCAAAGGGTCCAGTGACCTTGTGTGTGTCCTGAATCGGATGGAGTCATGGTGGTATGGCTAGTATGTCTCTCATTCTTCTTACCCGTCCTCTCTCCATCTTCTGCTCTCCAAGGTAACTACTATGGGACCCCCAAACCTCCAGCCGAGCCCAACTTGGTGCAGCCCGACCTGGTGGATCAGGTGCTGTTCGATGAAGACTACGTTGGTGACGTTCCCAGAAAACGCACCACCTCAGTGAGCAAGATGGACAGAAAGGACAGCGCAGTCCCCGAGGAAGAGGACGATGACGACAGGCCACCACTGGTCAATGGACTGCCCGGTCAGTAAACGGCAAAATGTCATGTTGAATAACAGAATTTTCAAAAATGTCTCCCTCACTCCCTTTGTCCTTTGGTTGTGGCTTTGCCACATTAGGTCACTGTCACTGTCTGTTTCTCCCGTGAGACATAAAGACTTGTAGACTGTCTACGGTTCAGTGTGTTTGAGGACATCTTAAGAACTCTGTAAATCTCAAAACGTGGCATAAAAAAGCAGTAAAGGATTGCTTCACCTCGACCCTCCGAGCAGATTGATGGCCTCTCTTAAACACTTGTCTCATCCACTTATCATTTATGTGTCTGTCAAGGTTGTGCTGTTTTGTGCACCCAGATCAAATGTTTTTTTACACTATTATTCTTTGTCAAGTGTCAGAAGAGGGAGATTTGTCACATGTGAAAAATAATCTTTTGGTGAAAGCTTTTTAAACCAGAGGTGGTTTGACACGCAACAATATTTACTGGACCAGTTCCCTCAAAATATCACAAAGTAACGTTTACAACAGAGTTTTGACTGTCTGCCCCTGTTTCTCATCTTTTGTATTTTTTTGCATTCAACAATCTTCTTCCTGTTTACACCTTCATACTCTGTGGACAGACAGTTTCAGGTGTGTTAATACAGACCCTCTCATCTGGTCTCATCCGACTGTAAGAAGCCTTCCACTTGCAGGGCTGTTACTGTTAGCGTGGAGGAGCACAGCTCACCTTGAGAAAGTCTGATCCAGGGAGCAGGATACAGTGAATGTGATCAATCAGAACAACTCCCGAGCATCTCAGGAGCAGATCCGTCCTTAATGCTCACAAAGAGAACAACTGTGCAGCAGAAACAGGCTGCACATTGTGCACCATCTCTGGGTTTCTTTGCAAAGAGAGCAGGGGTTGAAATTTAGGCAACTCAAGAATGATTTTTCTCCTTTTTTTTTTTTTTTTTTTCGATTTAACATAATGAAACAGTGTTTTGACAGGCGGGGCTCAGACACTGCTTGCTCAGCTGCACAAAGGATTCGCAGAAATCCAAAGTCTGTTTACCCAACTGCTCTGTCATATTGAAATCAAACACAAAAGCGATGCCCAGGCATCCCAGTTCTTTTTATGGAAGGAAACCGGTCACAAATGACTACTCCGCTGCAGCCCACGGCTGTGGCAGGGAAGTCTCAGGCTGGCCATAGATGGACAGAGTTTACGGTCGAATGAAAAAAGAGGTTAATGGAAAATGTGAGCTGTAAGTCTCTAGACTGCAGCTTTCCTCATCTTTCGCTAAGAGTGTCCTTATCACCCCCCCCCCACCACCACCACCACCTCCGACCCTCCACCCCTCAGTCCTGCTATAACCCATCTGTGTCCGACATGGAGTGGGCCCTCACCCGGCCGTGAACCTTTGCCAAGACCTCAGATCTCCTTAAGGCAATGCCCCCGGGCTGCTTCGCCGAGTGTTTACACGGCTGTCGTGCAGTGTCTTCAAACACACTGTGTGTATCTCCTCCTGTGTGTTTTGGTGTCTTTAAATATGAAGGGCGCTGTTTTTGATCAGAAAGGCAAAGTTAGGAGGAAATAATGTGTTTTAGAGAGTCGCTGCAGAGGTGGGGGGCGCTGCGTGATTTCATTTCATATTCAACACAAAAAAATTCAGGTGATGATGTTTAGGAAATGCATCGCCCAGAAAGGCTTTTTTTCCGAGGCGTGCATGACATCTTTTGGCTTTGTGAGGAGGTTAGCTCCACATAAAAAGAAAAGGATGAAAAGCCCTCGTGTTTCATCCCTTTATAACCATCTTCTGAGGGAAGGCATGAAGTGCTAAGTGAATTAGAGGGGCCTTTGTTGTGCGCTTCATGTTCGTCGTAGCGCAGTTCCTCGTTAAAGGGGAGTGACTACAGACGCGGTGCAATGTATTGTATGTGAAAAGCAGCAGTATAATATTATCATAAAGAAACCGCCCGGGGGGTTCAAATGGCCCTTTCTAATACGAATCCCTGCCTTCATCATCGCAGCCTGCAGGGTACGAACACACACGCACGTGGGCCAGAGCATTAACACACATTACCGCTTTGGCACACGAAGACACACGCACCATCACTCACATGCAAATGCGGTGAGTGGCATCAGCCCCAACCTTCTGCCCCGTGCTGGCTCTGATCTGATCTCCCTCTCCTCCCATCACAGAGCTCAAGGAGAGGGCGGACTGGAGGAAAGCAGTGCCCAGCTACACCCAGTCCAGTAGCTCCATGGACTTCCGCACATGGAGCTCTCTTCCCCGCGATGACAGCCTGGAGCCGCTGCCCCTGAACTGGGAGATGGCTTACACTGAGACCGGCATGGTGTACTTCATAGAGTAAGTACAGCCCCACGGCTCGTGTGCTGAAACAAGCATCTCTCATAATCCGTTATTAAATTTGATAGGATTGGATCGAACTTCAGGTGTTTCTGATTATATGAGACATTCAAATAGTGCAATGGGTTTAAAACAGAATTGTCTGCGGAGCCAAACACAATTAAAACCCAGTGAGGTTCAGCGCTGCACTGGTTGAAAAGTTCCTTCATTACTATGAACATAAGCCATGAAGCGTAAACCCGGCCTGCCGCCATAAATCACTGCAACGTATGAATATTAATCTGCAGCCGCAATGCAAATGACTCCTGCGTGAGTAAAGCTGTTTTAGAAAATTACTTGTTTATGCCGCTCTTGTTGGAACGCCAGTGCGAGCGGCTGCTGCCAGCGTGAACCTCTGGTCCTGGTGTCGCAGCACGAAAACAATCGCACTGAAACAGAAACGGCGATTCACCGAAAGCTGCAGACGTTCGCGTTGACTTTGGCTTGATTAGGATGCAGCAGGTGTCGCGCGGTTGAAAATTGGGCCGACTGACGACGCGAGAGTGGAGCGTGCCCTCTCCCAGCTGCAGTGGGCTACACAGCTCACTGGGATGTTATTGTGTTTACTGTGTTTACTATCTTCTTTGTGCCTAATTAAACACATAGAAATGTGTCTGTCGGCTTTCAATCAGCATCCAATCAGCCGGGTTGGGTTTGATCCTGTGTGTTTAATGATGGGTTTGGTGCCTCATCTCTCAGCAGGGTGTCTTTCCCATGCCACAGCTGGATGATGTATTGCAACAGTGCGGTGTTTCCGTGTGAGAGCAGGACCAGCTTGTGCTCAGATGTGCTCCTCTTGTGCTCATCCTGGACGCTTACGCTAGGATACGATGAACTTCCTGTGGCACTCCACAGCTTTTATTATTACACCGGCTCCCCGTCGAAAGAAACGCGAACAACAATCATCACCACCTCTGGAGTTTTATCGATTTGGTGGAAAGAGGAAGACGAGAGATACCTAACATGAGCAAGAGAATGACAGCCAGCTGACGCTGGAGTCCAAGCAGCAGAGTGTGTGGATGAGCACAAGCAGAGCAAATGTAAGCACATTTAGGGTTTTTTGAGGATAAGCTTTGCAAAGTCCAGCTCTCAGACTGAAAGACTGCGCTCTTTGAATAAAGATAGGGAGCAGAAACCTGCTTGACAGCAACACACAGACAGAAAATGGAAGGAAAGGGTGAACACACAATTTCTAGGAGCCACTCGCAGTGTTTAAATAAAGCTCCGAAAATCAAGAAAGTATAAATTATTCCCACTGACAGCCACAGTGGATTTTATTTCCCGACCACACAGCTGTAAATTCTCAGGATTTTATAAGGACACGTTAAGCTCTTTCTCTCAGCCAATCAATACTCGGCTTTCAGAGCAAAGTAAACAAAGCACTCCAAGGCAGAGTGGTGGTCCAAAAGTCTGTGAGACCACTTCCCCTAAATGGGAGGCTGTTGTATGTGCGAGGGCGAACCCACATGCATGTGCCTGTCCGTGCCGGCCTTCATGTTTTACTCATACAGGACTCAAAGACGAAGATATCAGGAGACCGTCGTGGGCTTCCTCCTGATTACACACCCCAGTTGGTAAACACATTTGAGAATAAACAAGTTTGCTGTTTCACAGTCAGAGTATTGTTTTTTTGGTCTTTCTCTGAAAAGCCCCCCCCCCCCCCCCCCGATGGATCACATGTCTGTGAATGAAGCGGCACCCTGACTGCATGGGATACAGCGATTTCTGTTTTGACTTGTTCTCTGGCTGCAGCGGCAGTTGGAACAGGTCTGCATTGTTGACGCCTCCTGGCTGCTCTTTACGCTCCACAGTCACAACACCAAGACGACCACGTGGTTGGACCCCCGCTTGGCAAAGAAGGCGAAGCCCCCTGAGAAGTGTGAGGACGGAGGTACGTGGACTGCACCACTCGTCTGCTCCGGCGTGCAAGTCGCTCCATTAGCCACTGCACACGTATTTGCACAGGGGGCGCAGCTCTCCTGTGTATTCGCCGCACATTACATGATCCATCACTCCATGCATGCTCACCCAGTTACTCAAATAAGTGGCCAGGATAAAGTTTGACGCGGCGTCACTGCTCTTTGACAACGACAAGTCACCCAAGAGTGACCCTGAACGTCACAGTCAAGTCAGCCGGCTTCTCTTAAGTCCAGGGGGGCGGATTCCAGAGCTGCCTTTGTATCCCCAAGATGCTAATGTGGGCTTAAGTGCAGGCAGAGACAGTGAGTGGCCATGGCTGAAAGACTGGGACCCTTCCAGCCTGGGTTTAATGGATTTTTTACATGCGGACAGAAAGCCGGTTGGTTTGTTGCCTCTGAAAAGCAAGTCCAAAGCTCTCTCTTGCATAAGGAGCTCTCTTCTGTCCCTCTCCCCCGTCTGCATGATATGTTCATCAGGGCATGACATACATGACGTACATCAGCCTGCCTGTTCCAATGAATGACTGCAGCCTATTGTCATGGCTGCTTTCGTATACTAGAGCCTCAGTTACCACAAAGTGAGCAGGTATAATAATAATAATGATCATCATTTTAACAATAGCTCGATGTGCGTTATAACATCATGCAGACAAAGTGCAGCGTGTGCATATAGAGTGGTAAAAAAAAGATGATGACATGTCAAGTTTCCTCCGTTTCTGAGTATAGTCACAGCCATTCCGAATAATGTGACCTGGGAGTTTGCATCCACCCAGACTGCATGAAGCTAGGTGTGAGTTGGGGTGCTGGGGTTTTAGATCTGAGAAGAAAAAAGGTTTAAGCATCTCAGTCAGAGAAGAACACACTGGTAACTACAGCTGTACGCGTTTCAACGCCCAGATCAAATACTGTGCTCTCTCTTCCTCTTCTTTCTGTTTCTTAACGTGCATGCTCCCCATTTGCATCCTTCCACAACACAGCATAACTCTGGTTTCTTTTCCAGAGTTGCCTTACGGCTGGGAGGAAATTGATGATCCACAGTACGGCACATACTACGTGGAGTAAGTGTTATTGATTTATGGCTGTATGTAATTTCCCAGCACTCCTCATGCCATCATCGCAAACGGGGTAAATTGTCACACGGCACGTGTTCCCCACCGATGCAGGCGAGCACATTTCACCATGGGGACGGTGGCGCGAGTGCATTGTACACAGCTTAGTGTACAATAGCAGCGCACTGGAATAAATCAATAGTGTAAAAATAAACAAACTGATCTGGCGCAAAGGCTCTTTTGGTCGTCAGGTGCGAGGACGCTTCGCGTTATGTAACACGCAGAGAGGGAGCATTTACCTGGAGAACAGTCGAAGGCTCCGATCGGGATTTTCGTTTTGTTTATCAGTGGGTGGCAAAATGAGACTGGGCGGGTAACACTCCTGTGACCTGTGTGTGTGAGCGACACGCTGATTGGGCCCTGGCTGTGTGTTGCCGGTGTCTGAGCGAGCATGTGTGTACAGAGCGCACACCGCTGCATGTTGACTGCCGCCAGCGTCACACAGGCGGCGCAACAGCAGCGTGGAGAGATTTTCAACTAGCATGCATGGAGGGAGGGGAGGGGGGGGGCAATCTGTTGTGATGAAAAGAAAATGGGGACGCTCGCGTTGTTTCGCTGCTCAGGCTTCAGACAGCTCCGTCCTCAGCAGATGTGACATGAGGGAGAAAGTTGCAGCGTGTAGAGGAGCAGAGCAGCTGCTGTCTGAGCCTGGAATGAGCTCAGTGTGGACTCACAGCTGTGGTCCGTGTGCCAGAGCAACAACTGGCTGTTTACCAGGATTATTTCCTGCGATATTTAATGGTGAAAGTCCCTGTGGTTCCCCCCCAACATGAACAGGAGGTCAGCCAGCCTCGAACACTGTGTGTTCGAATGTATTTATAGTGAAGCCACTCATAGAAAACTGTGTTGCTTCGCCGGGAAGGTGTAATACATAATTAATTGCAAAAATAATGGTGCAGTCGGCGCAGTAAGTCAGAGGTGTGAGCGCGTGGCCTCAGGAATTATTCAGACCCCTCCTCCCTCTGCTCGTGTTTTTCCTTGTACACCTAATCACCTCAAGAGCCAAGCATTGTATTTTACATTTGTTCAAAACTGTGAAAAACAGTTTGTAATCAATTTCTGGATCTTCATTTGGCGCAACCTGAAGCAGATATATGGAATCTGACCGAGCTGTTGGATGTGACGTCTTCTCCCATTAAAACCTGTTTGGCTTTTGCAGCCACATCAACCAGAAAACCCAGTTTGAGAACCCGGTCCTGGAGGCAAAGAAGAAGCTGAGCCAGGAGACGGCTGCCATCCAACAGGCCGCAGCGGGACCATCCCAAGGTGAGAACAACACTCGACGCAGCCTGCCCCCCCACCTCTTCAACTTCCTCTTCATTCAGCTTGTTGTGGTTCAGAGAAAATGGAGTCTGACGGGGCAGCAGCGACAGTCCATGAAACATCGACTTGAAGGGTTGTTTGGTAGATTTTGAAGTCTCCCTCAGGTCTGTGAGACATGTATGCACATGTATTACAGCAGTAACTGCCAACCGCTTTCATGTTTTTAGACTGGGGGGGGGGGGGTTACTTTGATGAAGAGCTGGGGATTGGTATTCAGTAGTCAGCCATCCTAGCCGGTGAGCTCTCATGACTGTACACCAGCTCTGACTCACTGCGTTGTCGTCGGTGACATCATCTCACATCACAGCCTTTGTTCCTGCTTTACTTCTACCACTCTTTCTAACTTCATTCTTTCTTTATTGTCCTTTCATTAAATGACCCCGTGCGTCTGTAACTTCACCGTGACCCACGACAACAGGAGCAGTTTTGTCTTTACTGGAGTCGTACGACATATTCACGGAGCTTATTTCTGTTCTCGCTGTAAATCACTCTGGACGTGAACATCAGCGAACTGTCCACGACATAATTGCAGTTTAATTGCTTCGGCTTATTCTCCGTGCAGAGGCCGACCCTTTGACCTCAGCCGGTGTGTTGTGATAAATATGTTTCCTGGGAACAGAAAGCAGAAGGAACGTCGCCGTTTCCGTGCAGGGTCAGCTGAGCGTGTCAAACCTCCAACAGTAATTCATCGTCAAAACGGGGCTTTACCTCGCCGCTCGGCTTCTTGAACGCAGGTTCTTCTGCCAGCGCCCCCTGTAACGGCCTGTTCTTTATGTCGACGCGCCATTTCTCTCCTGAAATAAACATTGTGAAGTAAGTGTGCTTTCATTAGAGCGGATGTATAATAGATTACAGCGCTGCCGCAGTGGAGACGGACCGGCTCGCGCCGGCGGGGAGGGCAGATTCAGATTGTGCAAGTGAGGGAGGGGGAATTCAGGGGAGGAGGGCGGCTTTTAGAAGCGCTTGTGGCAACAGCTGCTGGAACAGCATGTCAGAGGGGCCACGCATAATCAGACATCTCTCTGCTCAGGTGTGTGGGGACGGACGAAACAACCGCACCGGCCCTGATTACAGATTACACAACCAAGTGAGCTGTCAGGCATCGGCAATTACACCTCAGAGGAGGATGATAAGGAGACATGATATTTTATAATATATATGAATTCCAACTATTAATAACTCCATAAACTCAAATTAGTAAACGTGTAAAGAACTTTAATTAAGTTCAGGCTGTACATCCGTCTGTCGAGCGCCTGGAGGGTGTTAAATATATATTTGTTTATTTCTATCACCCCAATATTAGAGCCGTTGAATCTGAGGTGTCGCTGCAGTGAAACCCACAGAGGAAACGTAACTGCTGCGTTTGTCGTCCGTTTAACACCAGGCTTTGTGTTCAATGCCGGCTTTGTTCTAATTTGTCCTGTCTTCCCTGCTACACTCGGTCCTCTCCCCTGTGAGTCGGCTCTTGGCCCGACATCGCCAGTCGATTCTAAATTCCGCTGTCTGAGGTGGATTGTTGAAAGCGGGAGCTGCCGTCGCTCCGCTGAAGATGTCTTTCCAATTAGGCTGCATAATGTCGCAGGAGATTCACAACTCAACTGTGTCACATGTGAGGAAATCAAAAACCATCGCCTTTTTTTTGCTATTGACGCAGTGGATCTGATGGTTTCTTCTGCCTCGGGGTCTGTCTGCCCACAAACGTTGGCACAGAGACCTCCCTTGGACTCTCCCACACGAGTGCAGACTCACACACGGCACGGCCTCCCTCCCTCCCTCGCTTTCTTTATCCTGCTCTCCTCATTTCCTGTCTTTTTCTTCACACACACTCTCGGGGGGTGGGGGGAGGAGAAAAAAATAGCATTCATGTTTTTCTCAAGTATTTTGCATGTGATTATGTAAATGAGCGTTTCATGATCAGTGCAACAGGATGGACATCATGAGTCTGAGCTGACTGTGATAAGTTACACTCACTCACAGCCGCTCACGTCCATGCTGGATGCTCATGACTGTATTTCAAATTCCTCGTGCACAGCAGCAGAAGTTCCCATCTCGAGAAAACTGAAGGGAAATGAGCAATTTGTGTTTTTTTTTCCCGCAGAACGAGAAAGGTTGCCGTTGTGGTCTTAAAACCCAGATAGAGAAAATTGGACTTGTTGCAATTGGAAGCCGCTGTTCAGTCACTGGAGCGATAAAGAGGGCAAGAGTGGAAGAAGATATGTAGATTATATTTTGAATATTTTGAATATGAACCGCATTCGCCTGCTGGTGGAGCATCTTTTAAAAATGAATTCTAGCGGCTCATCTAGTTTTGCAGAGAGGGACCTGTTGTCTGGGGTTGTCTTCACCAGTCAGAGCTCGGTACATGTGTTCCATCAATGTAATTAACCTTCACAGCAGAAATAAGAATGACTTGGGCTCCTAATTCAACCTTTGAGGTTAGAGAGAGAGGGTGTCGCCAATTACCTGTGCCCTTTCTCATTTCAGATTTAAAAAAAACACTTGAGGGAATATGGGAGGAATTCCCATAGTTTAAAGTTTATTTAGTAATTTAAATGATTTCAAAATCATCATGACTCCACAAAATTCCCAAACAATGATTTCAGGAGCAGAATTGTCTTCAACTGGAACTCTTCTGCTGTAAAAGATCTTAATTGGATTCCTTAACACCCTTCTTATCCTTAACTAACCCTAACCCCCCCCCCCATGAGAGAAATAGCATGTCCCAGTTTGCTAATTAAACCAGCACTTGACGGCTCTATCAAAAAAGCATGGTTATAAGCCTCATCTTCATCGTGAAGACTGTGTCTGGTTCTCAGACTCAATACAGAATCTCCGGCTCCCATCATGCACCTTGTTCAGAGAGTCTTGGATTGTTGGGACCACGTTGTTCTTGTTGGGCAATGGGTTATAATGTTCTCGACCATCTCCAGTGCTTCAGTGTGGGGAGGGGGATTTGAAATTCTCCTCAGGATATTTTTTTTTTTTTGCAATGTCAACGGCAACGAATTAAGTGCAGATGCAATAATTTCCTTCAGTTTGGCTAAAATCTAAATTGGATAAACAGAGGCATTTCACATCATGGCGCGTAATCTCAGCCACAGAAATTGAAAAGCAATCAGAAAGGGAAATAAAAGGATTCTGTGCAGCGACTGTTAAACGTCCAGTCGGTCAAAACAAGGTCAGAGATGGTTAAAAAAGTTCATTTATGCTTGATGTGAGAGAGGAGCTGGACAAGTCTGATGTTTGCAGTGCGGCGGCTGCACTGTCAACATCCACATGAATATTACACTCACATACTGCGAATATTTGATCTGTACTCAGGACTGAACCAATTAAAAACTCAGAGTACAAGCCTGGGAGTATGGTACACTATAGAATTGTTTTTGTGTGTCCCAGGTTTTCAATTATATTTGAATGAGTAATAATTTAGTTTAAGGTTAATGAACATGCTGCCACTTCACTTTCCCAGCTGCCGCCTCGAGGACTATGAGTATTATTAATATTAATATTTGGGGAGTGTGAAGTGATTTAGGATATTAAGCTATAAATCACAACACCAGCCTGTTTCAATAAGACAAAATAAATCAATGTGATAATTTGGTATTTTATCGCATCAGGTCAAAGTGGTTAAAGAAAAAAAAACGATGCGGGACCACTTCTAAACACATGGGTATATTGCTGTCTTCCCAGACACTGGGAGCCACATCATATTTTCTCAATATGTTGGGCAGCTGCAGCAAAGTGCACAATTTGTCACTGCCTGTCTCCAGTTTTACTGTTTTTTATCCAGAGGTAAAAGGCAGCTCAGGCCAGGGACCATCAGGCAGCGAGGGGAGAAAAAAAATGGGGCGTCCGTGATCTAAGTGCTGATACCACAGTAACGCCAGATAGGGAATCTGCTCAGTTTAATGCAGTGTGACCTCGACTGTTGGTTATCTACCGGACCGCATACACCATGGCCGGGCCGCTGGTCCACATTGATGTTGCCATTGACCTTAAATTGTTCCTGACTCAAGTTATTAAAAGTCAACACTGAGTCACTGGCTGTTGGCGAGAGGGAAGGACAGAGGATGTCTCAATAAGTTGGACACTGTCACTGTTGTACTCTGTAGTCATGTGTTGATCTGCATTTTTATTTTATTTGATATAATAACGTGAGGTGGGAAAAGGCCAGGCCTTTCTTACTTTGTTGTTTTATTTAGTTTTGTTTTATTTGAGTTTAAATTATCATGGTCCCATTTTGTGGGGATCTTTTTTGGGAGGAGGCGAAGTTGAAGTGTATTTCATTGCAATATAATATATTTTAAAGACACAACTAAAAAGACAGAAGGAATATTAAAAAGCTTGAAAACGCCACAGCAGAGGTACGAGCTCACTCAGAGAGGTGAATTAGCATGTGCAGCTAATGCTCCATATGATTTTATCTCTGTGTTTCTGCTCTCCTCTCAGTACAAAAAGGTTTCTGTTGATGGGTTTATCTAGTTTAGGTATGTGCGGCATGCCTGTTAATTAGAAATGACTAATTACTCTGTTGATCCTCAGCACATAATGCGTATAATTGACTTTAAATGCAGACATGGTTGGATTTCGCTGCCTTTCAGGGAGGATATGAATTCATTAATCAGCGTTGCTGCGCGTGATGTCGAGCACCGTCTGAGTTGTCATTCACTCAGGATTTCTCCCATCAGTGACGACGCACGTGCACGCTCACGTATTGACTCTGTGTCACAGGTAAGGGGGGAGGGTCCAGCTTCACCTCGGACCCCAACCAGCTGAAGGGGGAGATGTACCACACGGCGTTGAAGAAGAGCTCCCAGGGGTTCGGCTTCACCATCATTGGAGGCGACCGCACCGACGAATTCCTGCAGGTGAAGAATGTGCTCGGCGACGGGCCGGCGGCCCACGACAACAAGATGGCATCTGGTGAGCAGCGGCTCCTCAGACACACACACTCGCTCCCGCTCATAGAAAGAGAGGACGCGTGTTCCTGTTCAGACAGACATTAACCTCTGGTGGAGCTGGCAGGGAGATCTATGAGTTTATTATCCCTACTAATGTCTGCCTTATTACAAAAAATAATTTTTCCAGCCACGACGAGGGCGCACCTGGGGTTGGCGTTCACTCAGCCCGACGCCGTCCCTGGAGTTTGAGAACGCAATAGCAACAGAACTGGCAACTCTGTCAAGGGCATCGTTTTACAGCAGACAGTTTAGTTTTTGATCTTTCCATTGCCTCGCGGCTCTCTACATACCAACCAACAGCTGTGAGCTCTGTGTGTGTGTGTGTGTGTGTGTGTGTGTGCGATGGCTACAATGGGACAACGTGACCGAAATCTTCACCCATCGTTGAGGTTGTGGTTCAGATCTGCTCGACAATGGGGCGGGCGAAGGAGGGACGGGAATGAATGAGAAATGAATGAGAGACTGACTAGAATGAGAAGAGCTGCCAGGATTAAAATATGAGTGAGCAGTGAAGAGGAAAGGGGAACTTTAGAGGCATGATTCATCTGACGATGAGGAATAAGAGCTCTCAGACGAGTGGTGATGTCTCGATTAAATACCACCAAAACTCGTCTTCGTTTGTTTTTTTCCACCTCCGTTTCAGGCGATGTGATCGTCGAGATCAACGGGCTGTGCGTGCTGGGCAAGACACATCCAGAGGTGGTGCAGATGTTCCAGTCCATTCCCATCAACCAGTACGTGGACATGGTTCTTTGCCGGGGATACCCGCTCCCCCCTGATGTGGATCTGAACAGCGACGACCCTCTCCCGCCGCCTCCTCTCCCGTCGGCCGCCCAGCCCCAGCAGGCCCTGCACGGCGGAGAGGTGGTGACGGCCGTGCCGCTCATCAACGGCCAGCCGCTGCTCGTCAAAGGAGACGTCCTCCACGGCTCCTCTCAGGAGCTCCACTACGTCACCACGGACTCCAGCGGTCGGCCCGTCGTGGCCGCCGTGCCCAACGGCAGGCAGGGGGAGATGACAGGGATGCTGCAGCCCGAGCTGGTGAGCGTGCCGCTGGTGAAGGGCCCGGGGGGGTTCGGCTTCGCCATCGCCGACTGCCCGCTGGGCCAGAAGGTGAAGATGATCCTGGACGCACAGTGGTGCCGTGGCCTGCAAAAAGGAGACGTCATCAAGGAGATCAACAGGCAGAATGTGCAGACTCTGAGTCACGCTCAGGTGGTGGACATTCTTAAAGACTTGCCGGTGGGCAGTGAGGTCAACGTGCTCGTGCTGCGAGGAGGTGAGCGACTGAACCTGTATCTCTGTGCCCTTGCTGTTTCTTTCTTAATGTCTCCCGGCTGCTCAGACCTGGTGTAAACATCCTGAGTTTAGGTCTGATATCAAAATGCTTCATCTGATCACAATAACCACAATCAAAGGTCGTCTGGGAGTCAGCTCTTTCTACCTCTCTCTCTCTTTCTCTCTCGACACATCTATTTACTCCAACTAGGTTTTAAATAACGCAACAAGCACAATCTCATATATTTATTTATGCAACTGGAGGAGAAGTGAGATCCAGGGGTCAGTTGCTCCGATCCCCTGATCAAGGACTTCTTTTAAATCAAGAGGTGTTTGCAGGAGCTTTGGAACAGCTTCACCCAATCCATCACACCTGCTGAGTCTGCATTTAGCTCCAGCAGCTGCTGAAAACTTAATTCTATAAGTTATTTTAATACTAGATCTCTCAGGACAGATGTTAACACCAGATCTGAACAGCCCCTCTGTCTCCTCCGCCTCCTCCAGACGCTTGTTTGCTCTCAACCATTAATGCCGTGTTCGTGTGTGTGTGTGTGTGCCATAATTTGCTGTTGCTGTGACTACAACTTCAACAGTGACCATGGGAGGGGAGGTCAGAGTGCTGATACTGGCAGGAGGTGAGGGGGTGTTGCGGCTGATGCCACCGTGCGTCGGGTCACCACATTACAGACCCCTGCCTTTTGGCTGAGCAGATGCACTTGTAGCTGCACCGGTAGCTGCTGCTTGAAATGAGGGCCCTCAGAGTCTTTGTAAATCCCGGTTGTACGTCTGGAGCGGCCTCCTCTCGTGCGCCTCCGCCCGACCTGCCTCTGTTTTTGATGACTCCCACTGGGCATCGTGCAGTCTGTTACAAGTCTGTAAGCGGGGGTTACATAAGCGTGGCCATGTGCTGGGTGCTGTGAGGAGAGGGGAGGGGCACCCTTCAAATGTCCTGCATCCATCTCCTGCCGAGTTCAGCGCGTGAGTCCATTAGCTCCGGATTGGCTTTGATCATCAGCAGAGCGCAGGGGGAGTTCTGCATGCCTCTAAATCCATGGCCCCTTAAAGAGCCATGGCTAAATGGCTATGGAGGGAAGGTCCCCCAGGGGCCTCCTCCTCATAGCCACGCCTCAACCCTCCTCCCTCTACACCACACCCTGCTAACCCTCACCGGCCGTGCCACCGCCACCACCACCATTAGACGATGGTCTTTGACTTTGACAGTGCGTTGGGAGCGATGGGCCGAACTGAACAGATGCAGATCTTCTTAAAAAGCCCGCTGACAACTGGCTTTGACTGCTGTGGATGCAACTGGCATTGGCTCTGCAGCTGGCACAGGTTTAAACAACAGATCGACAGTGATGAAAATACAACTCCCGGGTGAATGTGTTAATATCTTCACGTCATTATTTTGGCTGTCTAGACGCCGATGCTGCATTTTTTTGCGTTTTTTTATAGCCCTGGCCATTTGCTTTTTGTTTTTTGTTACAATGTGCAACAGGTTGTTGTTTTTTTTCATTTTCTTGATGCAACACAAACGAGACAGCAGCTGCGTCTCAATTCAGGGCTTGCATCCCTCCGAGGCTGCATTTAGGGATTGATTACATCACAGCGGCATGACTGGGTTGTCTCATTTCAACCATCAAATGCAGCTCAAAGAAAGCAAAGATCCAGTGGGCGGATCCTGCCTGGCCAAACTGATCCCAGGATTCATTGCGTTTCAGTGACTAACAGCTTTTCAAAGAGTTATAGCGCCTGCAAGCAGCGCCACATCCAGTGCCAGTGTATCATGCTTCAACTCGGCTAATGGTAAAAAAAAAAAACAAAAAAACAAAGGACATTAAAAGTTTCTCATCGTGTCCAACTTCATCTCTGTTGCTAGGCAACAGCAATAAGGGTGAGATGAGCTGCTGACGCTGAGCATGGAAAGCTGCTGTTGAGCAGACGGTTTCATTTCTGTTGTGGCCTCTGGCCGCGGACCACACGACCCCATGAAGGAGCCGTTCGTCCTGGGCTTGGTAGATCACACCCTCTGCCCCTGAGTGGAGTCATGGGCAGGGAGGTGAGAGGGCTCCCACTCTTCTGTTGACGACGGGAAAAGTGTCAGTCAACTTTTGGAGGGTTTAAAGGAAAAGAAACCTGCGTCAACCCGCAAATGTTTGTGTAAATGTAGCAGGATGGCTGAGTGTGGTGGGCGTTGGGCTTCAGGTGTGTTGACTGGCTCTGATTTGACAACGCTATTAATGCAGCGTTGCACCCCCCCCCGGCCCCACGGCCTGCCCCCCACTTCTACATCAGGCTCCATTAACCCCTCGTCAGGCCGAGTGTCGGTCCGGCCCCACAGGGCTGTGAGTGTTTGTTAATCCAGTTAATGCGGCGAATTGATGGCGGGGGGGGGCGGCGTAAGAGATGACCTGCAGGGAACAATCAGAGATGGAACGTGTGGGTGTACTGTACGGAGAGAGGGAGGGAATCAGTCGTTGAACTACATGCATGAATGCTCCCACCCTGCTTTCTTCGCTCTGCATGGGCATGCACCATGCAGTCTGCACTCCAGCACATGCACCGCCCGCCGTTCTATCCTCTATGTATCTTTAATCGCAGATGCCTGTATGTTCCCTAATGGAGCATTCTTCAGTGAGGACAGCTCCTGAGTTTAGAGCAGCTCACTGGTTTTTATATGCGTGCTTCCTCTCAGTCAGAGAAACAGTGCCATCTGGTGGCCGGTGGCCCCATCAATGGCGACGTATTTTGAATCACATCTGCATTCTCACCATACTCCGCTTGTCTCTGTGTCTCTCCATAGGTCAAACATCCCCTGTGAAGAGTCTGAAGCCTGTGAGTATAAAAAAAAATGTTCTCCTATTTCCTCTCTATTGTTTCCCTCTGGGACTCATCCTTCAAGTTAATTTCAAAGCTTTTTGTCCTTCAGCTTAACCACTAAGCCTCTGTTGCATCGAATTAAATGATAGCAATAAATTTGAATATTGATTATGTTTCTGGGCGCCTCCTTTTGTTTGCTCGGGAAAACGGTCTTAATTACTTCCTTTCACTTTTTGTATTCCTAGGGCTTTTGTCAGGGGATTGCAGTGGTAATGAAGCATGGATGAGCCTCTTTAGATATGGTCCCGATCATTAATATAACAGTTTTAGATAAAGAACGTGCCCTTTATGCATGAATGGGTCTGTCACAGCCAAGGGGAAATCTGCAGTTATACCTGTGGGTTGTATATTACATTTTAATCCCCATTGCTTAACCTTCCAAACAACACGAGGGATGTAAAGTGAGAAGAACAGCGAATGTGAAATAACTGAGACATTGTCTTGACCTGTATTGTAATCCATCACCATTAGCTGCCATTGAGCAGATCAACACGCATTCTGACATGTCGTCCGAATGTGGCACTGGTGTGTTGCTTTTCCAGAGACAGGAAATGACGGCCAGCACAGAGACCTTGGACGGAATCGGTGACTCGGCTCCCCAGGCCTTGCCTTACCACTCCAACACGAGCACCCTGCGCTCCGTCGAATCCCCCAAACGAGACGCCACAGAGATGTACCTGAAGTCCAAAGCCCTGCTGGACAGCAGACGTAAGTGCAGGTCGACGCTATCGCTAAGATGTCTTTAAAACCTTGTGTCCTGCTCGGTGTGGAGTCTTAAATCCCTGACAGTGATGGAGTCGTTCTCTCCCACAGAGCCTCACACCAAAGACATAGACGTTTTTCTAAAGAGGGACATTGAAACAGGCTTTGGTTTCCGGGTTCTGGGAGGAGAAGGTCCACAACAACCAGTAAGTATAGCCCATATGTCCGTATTCAAATGAATATGATTAAAACATTCAGGTGCCTAAACACTGTGTGTCCAAGCTGTATCTAGAGGTGGTACATCTCAGATCTCACCAGTGTCTTGATAGCTTCATGCTAAATAAGAGTTAGTTGATTCATTAATGAATGATTTATATTTTCTGCAGAATGTCTTTCCCCAGGTCTACATCGGGGCCATTGTCCCCAACGGCGCTGCAGAGAAAGACGGCCGTCTGAGAGCAGGGGACGAGCTCATCGGCATCGACGGCGTGATGGTTAAAGGTCGTTCTCACAAGCAGGTGTTGGATCTGATGACCAACGCCGCCCGAAACGGTCAAGTCATGTTGACTGTACGAAGAAAGGTCATCTACCGAGGTGAGAAGCCACAGCAGCAGCAGCTCTGCGAGTTGCTCTGAGCGACTGAGAAAAACCCTCAGACAACGCGGGAGTGGGGCATTTTACATTTGACAGGAGCAGCAGCAGTTTGAATGTTAAAAATAGATGTGTGTTAAAAATAGAGGAGGAACTCAGAAGAACTCATTTAAGAGAGTCTCTGAACTAGAACTAGTACAGATGGAATTGTGATGTCATCCCCCGTGTTCCATCAGACGCCACAGAGGAGGAGGCTCTGGAAATGGCTCCAGTGCTGGTGAACGGTTCCCCCAAGCTACCTCGTCTGCCGATACCCAGCGCTCTGGACCACGAGTCCTTTGACATCACGCTCCACCGCAAAGACATCGAGGGATTTGGCTTCGTCATCCTCACGTCCAAGAGCAAACCACCGCTCGGAGGCGAGTCTCCACAATTCTGTTTTCTTGCGCAGTATATTTCTGAAATGATTTTGGTTCATTCGACAATAATCCACGTCCAAACTCTTCTGAAGGTGCAAAATATATTAAAAAATGCAGATGTTATATGCAGGTGGATTAGTTAAACCAGAACAAAGCAGTTCTCTGATCCCCTCCGTCTTTTGTGTGGGGCTTATTAATACAGTTTAAATAAAATCTCTCTATTCTCCTGTTATCTGCCTTTTCAGTTATCCCCCACAAAATTGGCCGAATCATTGAAGGCAGTCCCACCGACCGCTGCGGCCTGCTGCACGTCGGAGATCGTATCTCGGCGGTCAACGGGCGCTCCATCATTGAGCTCTCTCACAATGACATTGTGCAGCTTATCAAGGAGGCCGGCAACGTCGTCACTCTCACTGTAGTTCCCGAGGATGGTGAGGTTTGGCTCATGTCTGCATGCACAGCACTGCCAGGCTGTGATGAGACAGTGCACATGTTTGAGTAGCAGTATTAAATATATGATTATATTATATTATATCAGTATTAAATTACGAATGAAGCATTCCAAATTTGAAAAGTAAGAGCCACTGAAAGATTGGAAATAAATTGCAATAAATATATCTATCATCACATTGAGTTTAATAATGATAATAATGTTATATTTATATTTATTTATTTACTTATTTTCAGTAAAATTCAAGATATAGTTTTTAAATTGATAAAAATGATTGAAACGATTCCATCTGAACACTGTAAACTGATGAAATGTGAACGTGTGCTGCAGAATACAAGGGCCCTCCGTCTGGAGCGAGTTCCGCGAAGCAGAGTCCAGCTCTGCAGCACAGGGCCATGGGTCAGAGGTCAGCCCTTCAGGACGAGCGGTAAGGATCCAAAATAAAAGCAAAGAAATAAAGTTGTCAGTCAACTGAGAGTCTGTGAAGCCGCCCAGCGGATTGAACTACCTGCTCAGGTCTCACGGTTTGCTGGTAAAATTGGCTAACAGTCACAAACTGTGGGTTGCGACTGAAAGAAGGAGAAAAATGGGTTTTCTCCATCAAGTCCTTGGGCTCAGCCTGAGACATGGGGTGAGGAGTTCGGACGTCCAGTGGAGGACTGCAGAGAGGGACTAAATATCCTCATCTGGCCTGAGAACTTCTCAGCATCCTCCAGGAGCAGCTGGAAAGTGTGGCTGGGGAGAAGTGTCCTACTTCACCAAATACCCCCCGGGACCCCTGCCGGGACAAGATGACAATGGCTAATTTCCACATATATCAATCATCGAGATCAGACATTTTACGACATCGCCTCCTTCTACAAAACATCCCTCGTTACTGCTCTCGTTCGCACCCCAGCAGACAGAAGATGCAGCATGAACATCATCTGCAGCTGATGATGTCTGGTCGTGTTTATGATTCTATTCACGCAGCGATCCCCCCCCCCCCCCACCCACCCCCGTGGTCAGCATTGAGTGAAACCACCAAACATCCTCTGTAATTGCACCCGGCGCAACAAAGAGTGAAAGAGAGAGCGTTCCCCTCCGAGCAAATAACAGAAAATTGCTGTCATCAAAAACAACAGTGTAACAAACATAAAGAAACAATAATGCGTACAGTATAGAACATATGCAGCGCGTGATTAAATATCCATATATGAATGCAAAAGCAGCTCATTTCCATTTAACACCCAGCATTAAATTAGAATTGATGTTTTGCATAGTGGCTTTTTCAATGTGTGGCCTGCAGCGTGTGTTACTGAAGAAATACACGTGTTTGTTTGCCGCAGTTATAACCTCGACCTGGAGGAGAAGAGAGACGGAGTCAACTGGTCCGACCACAAAACGCTTCCTCTGAGCGAGCAGGGAACTCTGTGCGTGACCGGACCCAACCAGGTAACAGCGCTGTCATTCCCTCCCCGGTGCGTCGCCGTGACGATTATCTTAAAGCCGCCGCAGGCAAACGATTTGGACGTAACAGGAGCATGAACTGCGATCTTCATAAATTAAGAGTCGTCTTTAATTTGAATTTAAAACAGAGTCGTCTTGTTTATTGCCTCACACCCTGTGAGTAAGTCAGATACATACTGTGTTTACTATTAGATTCAAACAGTGCAACTTTAGGATCGATGCAGCTCAAGAATCAAACAATTCTGGGATATAACCGTCTGTGTGTGAACGGGGTGTGTGTGTGTGTGTGTGTGTTCTCCTCGCTCAGGGTTGTCTGACAGTGGAGTTGGAGCGCGGACCTCGGGGCTTTGGCTTCAGTCTCCGGGGGGGAACAGAGTACAACATGGGCCTGTACATCCTGAGGCTGGCAGAGGACGGAGCTGCTCAGATCGACGGAAGAATCCATGTGAGTGCTCCTGCTAATAAAATACATGTCACCACACAGCAATCCGTTTTTAACTCATCTCTGAATAGGGGAGGATTTAAAGTATAAAGTCAATGTGATACAGTCTGAGACTTCAACATAAAACCTGCTGATTTCTGGAGTTGATGTCTTTTATATATTTTCCTAATTTATTCAATCTATCAGATATAATTTATTATATCTAATGGAGAGTTATCCAGGACCAGAAACTTTGGACAGCCGACGAGAAACGTCTTGAAAACAACTCGAAACCTGGCTCTCACGGTTCTTTCTAAAACTTTGTGAGACTCGGTGCGATGTGCTTTCACACAGACATCCCACTGCAGAGATCTAATTTCGCGTGTTCAGTCGTTTATGGTGGAGAGAGGTAAATCAGAGGAGATGTGATTTCTGTTGGCGTGCGCTGAATGCACCAGAGATTAAACTAATTAATAGTGTCTCAGTAACTGCCGGTTACAGTGTGGAGGCTGTGACGCTGCAGGGGACTCCAGCTATTATGTTTTTGAATCAGCGAAGTGATTTGCGGATTAGTTCAATTTTTATTTTGTTTATTAATTGTTTATTTGTATATTTCTTTCCCTCTTGTTTATGTAGAGGGCCGATTTCTGTTACTTACCTTTATCCTGTACGCGATCTTTGCCTCCACCAGAGGAACATCAGGGCGACATTTTAAATAATATCCCACAGAAAGGTTTATGGTTCTTTGATGAAGAACCTCAGGCATCTTTAGGGAGTAATATTTGTGAGCGTGGAGCAGCCTCTTTGGATTTAAAGGAATCTTTTGGGCCTTGAACGTTATGTTTTTTTTAATAGTTTGTTATATTTTAGGATTAAACATAGACTCAAGGAAATATTTCAGCAGAACTTGGAGGAAGGATGTGGTGTTGGTCAGGGAAGAGCACACAAAGCATTGATGCAGGTCAGGGGGTTCACTTTCTGGAACATTGCGAATTTGTTTTGCAAGGTTTTGGTTGATTTCTCAGAGAATAACGAATGAATGGATCTTGATGAAAGCGGTTTCTGGTTCCTGGAAAAGGTAAAATTGAACGGTCCTGGATCAAATGAATTTATTTTGTAAGGAGACTGTGGGGCCATGGCTGAGTGCCCTTCAAGTTGGATTTGTTGTTATGTGTCCACCCGTCCATGTTCTCGATCATCCCTCTTTCATTCAAGTGTCCTTGAGTTAGACCGTGACCCGACCCGACTCTGTCTCCCTGTGGAGGGGCTTCTGCAGACCCCCCCCCGCTGTTATTAGGATGAGAGTGGACGAGCAGCAGGGACAGAACAGAGGCTGTAAGCTGGATCAATCTAAGCTTTTGCAGACTGTGATCTCTGGGCATGACTTTGCCCGTCCGCGGGTGGCGAGGAACGTCAACACCGATTAGAGTCTAACACACTCACATGTTTACACACTTTATCCTGAGTTGTTCTGTCATCTCCAATAATAGTGCCTACCTCCAGGGTGTGTGTGTGTGTGTGTGTGTGAGCGCCACACAGCTCCTGCATGTTGGAGTTGGTGTGCGTGTGCTCAGCAAAGTGGGGCAGTGCCTAGAAAGGTGTGTCTGAGTGTAATAACTGTGCTTCCTGCATCACTGACAGGTTGGAGATGAGATAGTGGAGATTAATGGGGAGCCGGCTCGTGGCATCTCTCATACACGGGCTATTGAGCTGATTCAGGCTGGAGGAAGCAAAGTGGCGCTGCTGCTGCGACCTGGAGCGGGCCTGGCCCAGGATGGCAGTAAGTGCTCCGTTCAAACCCATGATCAATGGCAGAATAAGTATTCAGCTCACTTTAATGCATTTGACACAATGTTCCTGGGCTTAAATATTTGCTGAATCTCTTCAGCTAACGGTGATGACTTACCTTTTTGTTTATGGATGGAGCTGGTGTCGTAGCCCCGCCCTGACTGATTTCACTGTGCTGTCTTTGCTGATTTTCTTGTTTGTTTTTTTTGTTTTTTTTTTAATGCGTTCATTAAATCTCTAACCATCTGCTTCCTTTTGGCTCCTCTTCTCTTGCCCCTGATGCAGGTAGTACAGCTTCCTCCACTGTGTGCTACTACACTGAGCACCAACACTAACACCTTCACCGCTTTTACTGGCCTCTGCTCTTTTACCTTGGTAATGGTTCCCTCTCTTTGTTCCCTCTTTTAACCTCTGAATGATAAAGTTTCCATTCCTCTCTCAGTCTTCCGTGTGGTGCGTCTAATTTTTTCCACACGAGTCGTCCACATTTACAGTCTTGTCCCTTTCTTGCAGGTCGACGCGATCAAAAATTCATTTCACCCACAAGCTCTACCGGTGAGGTGTTCTTCTCCGACACGTCACCCCAGTCCTCTCCATTCTCCGCCAGGGCTTCTGTCTTCGTGTCCCCTCCCTTCTCCAGCAAACTGAAACATTCCTCCAGCCGGAGCGCCCTGTCCCCACCAGGCCTGAAGCCCCGCAGCAGCGGCAGTCGCGGTTTAAGCTCCGTGGAGGAGGGAGTTGAGTGGGCCGACAGGGAGGTGCCAAGGCCTTCTCCCTCCTCCTCCTCCTCCGAGCACGTGAAGTTCTACAAGAGGACCAGGCCCACTAAGGACTCCAGAGAGCTAAGCAGCCCAAAGAAAACAGGGGAGACATTTCCTAAAGCCAAAGAGCAACTTCACAGTTCCACCAAGACGGCGAGTCGTGCACGGGAAGAAGCGATGAGCGGGAGCAGGACGTCTCACACACAAGCAAAACCAGAATCCATGAGGAGGTCTCCTCAGGCCGGACAACCGGCGGCCTCCGCTCTGCAGCAGCGAGGCCCTCAGCGGAGATTAAAAGACTCCTCCAGCAGAGAAAGCTTGAATCACGAGAAGAGAAATGGTGACGGGGTCGTTCTTGAGACGGGGCGATACACGCAAGGAAGAGAGACGGGGGGGAGAGGGGAGAGGACGAGGCACGGGCACGAGAGTTTTAAAAGGAGAGGCGTGGGAGAGTCTCCCCGCCTCAGATCGACGCCTCACGCAGCCAGAGAAGACGAGAAGGGAACAGGTAAAGACTCAGGGCGCAGGGATGCTAATGACAAGAGCAGACCTCCGGGAGACAGGACAAGATGTAGAGACACGACAGACGGACGGCGAGAAACCGCGCTGTCCTTTAAAGACGCGCAGGGTAGAAGCGTTTCTGTGGTTTCGCCCCGGGAGGCCAAAGGAAGACACGATTCGGTTTCCCGCTGCAGACGCGACGGTAGTAAGGACAACCTTGTGGCCTCTATAAACAGTGTTCCAGGGACCCCGCAGAGCCCAGAGGGACCTATTAGCCCCGGCCCCTGGAAGGTGCCCAGCTCAGCTAGAATTCTCTCCGAGGCAGAGGTTCTCCGAGAGCCTCTGTGATGGAAAACAACATCCGTCCACCCAGAATATTAAACACTGGATTCTTTTTTTCTGAGTTCTTCCATAAAATACAGAAACGCGGTGGGTGCCCCCAGCTCTTACCTTCGGACCAGTGTCTTTTTTTTCTTCTGGGGAGACCTGTGACATCACATGTAGCAGCTCCCCTCCTGCCTCGTCCGCTGCTTCAGCATTTTTTGATGTGGGACTGCGGCGTGCGCGGCGTGCTCGGGGGCGTTTTGAAATGTGAAATACAGATATGTGCCAATCCTGGGAGTCTCCTGTGGAACTACCAACAGCGCTTTCCTCCATTACAACGCAGCGACCCATATGCAAAGAAAGGGAGAAAGGCCCGCCGCCTCTCGCCCGTAGTAAACACCAACTGTGACTGTCATCCACAAAATTCATTTTGCTCTCTCTCGGCCTCATTGCGGGAAACTGACTCTTCTTTTTCTTACGAGGGTTTTTTTTTTATTTTTTTTTTTTATTAATCTCAGCTGCATGCGGTCGTCCTTCGGTTTGTTTTACTGCACGTGTTCTGCACATCAATGACAATGATTCTTGTTTCTTACTCTCACTCTCAGAGTTGAAGTGCAACCCAGCAAGCGTTCACTTTACCAGGGACTCCAGACTGTTCTATGGTTGTAGACGCAGCTCTTCTCCATAAACGAAAAAGAAAAAAAACTTTAAAAAACCAATATCGTTAAAAAGACCAGAAACTTGTGGTTTGAGATCTTGTTTACCCTGTGTACGATAACCAACCAGTGTGTAATTTATTGAGACTCTAGATGAATATATGTATATGTAGCCGTACCAAGCCATTCCATATTTTGATAGAGACTTCAAAGATTTGTCCCATGTTATTTGACCTCTCATCCTATTTCCAATGTACTTCAGTGGTAGGAATTACCATGGGTCTTTGTAGTTCATGAACTGTGTAAGTGACATGCAAACCACCGTACCAAATGTTTGCAATCGCTCAAAACGTGTCTCATTGTGAAATATTATATATAAATATATATATATATTTGAATGTGTCATATTTGCAGATTCTAACTTTAAAGATATCTATTGAATTTCATTGCACTGCATCCGCCCTTGTAGCATAACAGTAACAGAATGACCTTGAGTTGTACTGACTTTGTGATGTTGACTTGCTACCAATGCATTGCCATTTTTTATTCTTAAAATTATTGTTACTTTAAATATGTTTTTTTTTTTTTTTTCTAAAGGATTCACTGTTAAAGGCCAAAATTTGAGTCAAACCCCCGGTCGTTTTACTTTATCCTGTCAAGACAAGACAAATTAGGATCTAAACGTCTGTATCTGTGCTGTGTGATGTGTCGGGGAAGCTCAAAGGATAACAGAGAGTTCAGAGTGATGCAGCGGTTTTGTACTAAGCATGTAGCTGATCTTACAGCAGAGATCCCTGCTCCTTAAATCCTGCTCTTAAAGTGTCATTGAACTGATGATGAAGATAACCAACTGGGTTCTAAACACAGACTTCACATAAAGATGGACGTCATGACTGCTTCCAAAAGTGAAGCCAAAGCGTCTCTATATTAAAGAGACAGTAGGCGGTGCATTTTAAGTCACTTGACTGAATCAAGCTAGACACCTCTTTCACATGCAGATATTGTTTATAGAGTATAATGGAGGGGGTGAGAACTAAACTATGAAACATGGTAAATATATAAAAAACATGGTAAATAAATTTTCCTCGATTTCTTATCCCTCTGATGTCTGTTTAAGTCACAGGGACACAGTGGATAGGATCAGAGTAAAGTCTGAAAATAGATGGAGGGTGTAAAAACTTCATAGGAAGTAAAGTGATGTACAGCCACAGTTAAAGATGCTGTGCTGTGATGAGCAGCGTTTACAGTGAACATTAATAAGTGACTGCAAAAGTGACGGGCGCATGCCTCCATTAAAAAGACTCACTTATTTGATGCTATAAAAAAAAGTGGCGAGACGTCATGATTGACAGCTGATGCTGACTCATCGTCCAAATGTCACTTTTGGAATCATGGAAGGAAATGAAACCTTGTCGTCCCTCTTTATTTACGGTCTGTGGTTCTAAAAGTAGAATCTTTATGGAGCATCTGCTGTAAAAAAAAAAATGAAATACCCTGACATGTTTATGATATTAAGACGTATTCAGATGAGCTCAGGGAACACAGCCTCACGCCGGGGTGTGATAAAGCCGAAAGCGGTGGCGGTCACACGGCGGCTAGTGGCCTGTGAGTGGCTGTGATGGAAGTACGGGATCGTTTTTTTCAGGTTACAAATCACATGAGAATGCGCTGTGAGCCCATCGGTGGCAGGGTTTCTGTGCAATAGCTCGGTTGATGGAACGGGTAAATCCAAACTTGAGTGTCGGGTACAGGAAGTTCAGGCGACGTCCTCCTCTCCACGTTTACGTTCAATCGCTTTGTATCTCATTTCTGTTTCATACTGTGGCCTTGCATCGCCTCATTAGACAAACAATCCTTGTGGTATCTTCTACATTCTGTAGGTAGACGGTAGATGTAAATGTTTGTACATTGTACAGCACCTTTATAAATACTCGCTGAGTGCTCTTTCGGGGAGAGAAAAAAAATAGAGGTATATTATATCGCTCCATTATTTTTTTATGTAAAAAAAATTACGAAAATATTTAAAGATGGATTGAAAAGGACAGGCGACGAGCTTGACATGGTGTTCCGTTCATGCACTGACAAATAAAGTTTTGCTGAAAACACGCTCTGGATTTCTTGTGTCGACGTCTGAAAGCCACGCTGGGTTATTTGTGTACTGAACACTGCTGTACTCCTCATACTGTTGACAGAATGATCATTTAGGTGTCATGTAGATTAACTTGTGGCCAACCGCGGCTGTTACTATGGCAGATCTCCAGTTGTCATGGCAGCGAACGGATCTTTTTCTCTCAGCAGCACAAGCAGAGGCCTTTTCAATTAAGAGCACCAGGAGGCACCTGATGCTACATGTGCGTCATGTCCATTAAATGTCCATATTTTCAGCAGCAGACGTGAATCATGTGTTTAGAATGAGGATGGAAACCTGAAAAACACTCAGAGCCTCGTTGATCTATTTCCACAGGTATGAAATGTGTATACACAAGCAGTGTACTTTTCACAGGCAGTGTTACACAGAGAAGCACGAATACAGTAATGCATGTATATGGAAAACAGTGAGGACAGAGGACACCAGGGGACGGATACAACTATTTGATTTGACTCAGAGATTTTGATGTGAGGAAACTAGAGGAATCCAAAAACTGCAGAGAGATGCTGATGTGATGAATTTAAATATAATGCCATATTCTAGGGTAAACAAGACAAGTATTTGCAAGATTTACATGAAACACTATTCTGTGTTAAATGTCTGCCATTAGATCCCCCTCTTCCATCCATAGGTCAGAGGACAGTCCCAGCTTAGGTCTGCAGTGGATCACTGAGCAGCTGCAGCCGACCAGTTACACCAGTCAGACCAGTTAGAGACATCACCACAGTTGTTCTGGACAAAGTTCCACAGTTGTATGGTGGAGGTATGTAAGACACATCGACCTTCTCCCTCACACTACACCTCCTCAGGCTCAGCTCCTCCACCAGGGACGACTTTGGGTTTTAGAGTTCCACATCTGTCACCCTCTGGGTTTCCTTGTGCTGCTTCTTAATGATCCTGTCGGCTAATGTTGCAACACGTCAGCTAGATGGTGCTGTGGTCGCCGTCAGTGAAACAGAAGGTCAGGGTGATCCTCTAATGCTCCTCTGAATATGAAGAATTGTAGTAAGGCTAGTTTATTTCTATAGCACCCGTCAGATTAGCCACTCTGTCAAGGCAGCAAATGATATTATACAGAATATAAAATATGTAGGTCAACAAATAAGCTATAATATAAAATTAATAGCAAAGGAAAAACATTGAACGATGAACATAAAAGCAATCAGTAAAAATATATACATATTTTATTTGTTTTATATCTATGTATATATATATAATTGCAAACTTTTTTTTTTTAAGAGTTCTCAGATAAACCTCAGACATACGTGTACAAACACATGCTCGCCTGGTATGCACGGTATTAATGACATTGAAAAACAAACTGACAAAAGGAAAAAAGAACAAAACCCAAAAGATCGTAATCCTGGTTTGAAAGTGTGTTCCGAATAAGACATGATAAGAGAAGAAAGAAAGAAAGCAAAGAGGGTGTCAGGGAAAGGAATTCGTGTTTGAGTCTGCATGTGTGTATTAAATGTCGGTATAATTCAGGCTGCTTGAGTATTACATGATTTTTATAACCATATACACATTCCTCCCCTCATCAGTCATGTTGCTTATGGATACAGTTCATGTTCTCCACCACAAGATGTCACTGACTTACAATGGAGGGGAAGAAAGCGGATCCGTCGATTTATGACACAAGGTCAAATTATAATTATCATCCAGTCAAGCTGATGAGTTAGGTTGAGGGATGCTTCCTGTTTTAGGCTTAGCGTCAGCAGTTGCATGTCAACAGAAGAGATTGTGAGTCACATCAAAACTTTCGAACAGGGTAGTTTTGATGAATGTGCAGGAGCAAAAATCTCCCTTCATTCCATGGACATATTCCATTAGGTTCCAAGTCCTCTGTGTGTATGGACCCAAAGAAAAGGCAGGGGGACAATGCAGAGACTGGCACATAGTGATGATGTAAAGGGTGGAACCTCTTTTCCCTCATTATCAGACATGAGGAGAAGCAGATGCATTCTTCCCCACTGGTTGCTGAGAAGGGAGTTGTCTTCGCAGTTCACTTGGACAAGGTGCGGGATAGATAAGAAGCACAGGCCGTGTTCCACGACTCTCTGGGGCTTCGAGCCCGACGTAACAGCATTAGTTACCTTCTAGTTTTTGAAATGCCTTAAAAGGAACTGAGGTGCACCAGAATGTTTTTACAGGCCTCGCTTTATTGGCCTTACCTCAGTGTGAATGAGCCGGGGCGTTTCACTCACAAGACAGATTTCATTAGAGGCTGAAGAATTTCTTCAGGGGCTTAAAAAAAAAGAAAAGAAAACGATGGTTGCCATGTGTGCGTTTCCCGGCAACTCTGGGTGGAGGACGCACACATCTCATGTCAACTGGCTGGTGTGGTTGAAGGGGAGACTCCACGGAATCCTCTGTGTTGGGTAATGACGCCCAGCCTGTTGTAGAGAATGGAAAAAAAACTGGAGTATCCATGACGATAGCCCCCAACCACAGAGAGTGACTCAGACACTGTATCTTTATGTAAACTGTTGTGGAAAACAGGGAAATCACCACGATCACTAACTTTTTTTAGACTTACTCTTCTCTGTCACTGTTGTTCATCCTGCTCAGTCCTCGTATTGTTGTTGTTAACCAGGGATACGTCATGTATTTTGTGAGATAGAATAGAATAAAATAAACCAGTATAATGAGGGATTTCCCTTCAGAGGACTCACAGAGCTAAAACCCTTCTTTTCCAGGACACACCCATCACAGTTTTGTTTTTACTTTACTGTGGTGAAGTGATCTGGAGGAGAAGCAACTGGGGCTGTGTTTGTTAAATAAAAGTTTAAACTTCACTGACATGATTTCTTCTTTAACTTTTACTGTTGGTGTCGATGTGTGAAGAAAGTTTTAGAGAGTTTTAATCTCCTCACTTGGTTTCTGTGCACGACTCAGCTGTGACGTCAAGGAGAGTGATGATTAAAAAGGGATGTACCTGCTTGGCCTTTCAAAATAAAACATGATTCTGCTGAGTAGGTGGATAGAAAGATATAGTTGTGTAGCATCTGTTGCAGCCAATTATATATTGCTTGTTGTTTTAATTGGTTGCCAGGGATTGCCTCTGTATTGCAGAATATGAGTAAAAATAAATACAAAAAATATAATTAACACAATTAAACATAATTAAAGTAAATATATTAACATATATTAACACGATGGGAATCTACACAGAACCTCATCACAGTCATACGGTGTAAATGTATTTTTCTTTTCATTTTTTCAGTGTTGCAATTATTGTGAAGAGCCGTTTTTTGACTTCCTGTCTGTGTGAGTATTAAAGAGAGCCCGACCAGACTCAGAGAAACTCACTGATGAGAAGCGGAGCCGCCCGCGCCTTTCACACCTCCCACACCTCCAGCGCAGAAGAACTAGGACCGAAGGGACCGAACCACTGTTTTACTTCTCTCGGACATGGACTTCTTCCTGGACACCTGTGGACGGCGGAGGTATCTGCTGGTGATGCAGCTGTTCGTGTGGAAGGCAGCAGGTCAGTGACACATCTGGACCAGTGAGATAATATACTTATCAAACAAACAGGTCACGTGACAGGTTAAACCCTCACCCCGCTGCTTCTGTCCAAAGTAAAAACTTTTGCGACTTCTACTGCAATCTCTACAACTAACAGTAACTTCAGTATTCAGTATATCAATCCATGCAACAAGAAAATACTTTACTACTACATTGGGTACTTCTTCATAATGGCATCAAAAGCTCGTTATAGACCATTATTCTTACTTATATTTTTACGTTTTACTTGATTTAAATCATATTTATTATGTTCTTCTGAGAGATATTTATAAGTAGATATGATGTATTTTCCAATAACAACACTTCTTATTGAGAAACTATTTATGAAGGTGAGGTGTGGTTTTAAATATTAAAAGAAAGATCCATATGATTTAGTTTTTCATGATATTTTTAACTCAGGCACATAATTGGACTGTAATTATACCACTTGTCTCTAAAGCAGCTGCTTTCTGTTTTGCCCTTTAAATGTTTGCATGTGCACGCAGAGCCTTGAGAAACACACCCTAGTTCTACCTTATGGTTAACAGATGCAGCTTGACTGAAATAAACAAACTGGAAACTTGAAAAATATATAAGCTTAAACTAGGAAGTAGTTATTCGCAAAATCTAAAACAGGATAATCAGATTGCTGAGTAATTTTCTTCATCATGTCTGGTTTTAAAATAATGTTCTCTTCTCCCAATTCTTCCTCCAGCCGACTGTCCCAAACCTCAGACAGGAGTAAATATCATTTTGACAAATGAGGCACTTCTGATGAATGACTTCCCAGAAGGCTCTAAAGTCACTTTGCAGTGTGCCAATGGATTAGTTGAAGAAAGTGGCTCCACATCCATAAGCTGCACTGGTGGGCAATGGACTGAACCAGATCTGAAGTGTAAGAGTGAGTCCCATCTTATTTATAGCTTCCTCATCACCCACACAGCCCTGTCCTGTTGATGTGTACAGCTCTGATGTTTGTGTTGTCTCACAGAGAAGGACTGCGGTGCTCCCAAACCTCAGCCCCACATGAGCTTCATCATCAGTGGTGGAACTCTGTTTGGTGCTAAAATCACAGTCATGTGTGATAAAGGGTGAGTAGAAATGTGGCAGGTCTTCAGTTCCTTACTGACGTCATCCAGGCGTCAACTATATAATAGATACAGATTTGTTGTGGAGAGTTTAACGAGGCTGTTTGCAAGAAGAGTGTCTGGAAAAACAAACTGTGACGTTTCCGTTTTCACGCACAACCCCTCCGGAAAATATCCGGACTTCAGAAAGTGTTGAAAAGAAGCACCAGTAGAGTTTTTCACCTCATCAAGCTGCTGGCTCTCTGACATATGGAGTCCCGAAAGACAAATAGAGGCTTTGCCAGAAAATCTTACCACATAGTTTCTGTGATTACAAACTTGGCTCTCAGACGGTTGTTGATGCAAAGTACTTGACTAAGCACTCAAGGAATTTAGTGTCAGACTTGGAATTACCTTTTATTTGTTTAAAAAAAAATCAAGGCTCACCAGTCACAGCTCCACATGAAATAAACAGTTCTGCCTCATGTCTGTCGTCAGATTCCAGATCAGTGGAGCGGGCTATAAACATTGCTATGCTTCAGGCTGGAGCGGAAAATCCAAGTGTGAAAGTAAGTGTCTCAAATTTTGGAAACAATAAATAAGTCTATGTCAGATAAACTTTATTGGTCCCGGATGGGAAGTTGTAGAAAGATAAATGTGATATTTAGCTGTCTGTGTGGAAGTTTGAAATTCTTGAAAAATCCAGATGACTTGGGCCGACACTGGCACGGATCCGATTTGTTTTATCTGGCCCAGGTTTGGTCGAGTCGGCCCTGCCCAACCTGAACTCATGAAGGCTATGGGTCACATCTGCGCCAAACATTTTCTTGCTGTATGGGAATTGTTTGGTAGAACCCCTCATACATTGGCTCGCAGTTACTTGACAGCCATGTTAATTGTACGTATATTTCTCTGTCGTGATGTGGCCGTGTTTCTTTCTCAGTTGTAACGTGTGAGCTACCTGCCGAAGTGGCCCATGGCAGAAGCCTGTGGGATTCTCCTGACGACCCCCAGTATAGAGACACCATAGGCTTTGTCTGTAATGAAGGATACACCCTGGTTGGCAACAGCAGCATCATGTGCAGCGACAGCGGCGAATTCGATTCAGAGCCTCCTGAGTGCAGACGTGAGTCTTACCTGCTTTCATGTGGTTATTAATCCAACGACAATGACAATCCAATGACACTTTATCCTCTGTAAGGAGACGCTCTTTCATGACCATACCCCTGGTGTTACATGTTTTAACAGATTATCATTCATTCAGAATTCTATTCATTTCACTGCAGCATGAAAAATCTTGACACGAAACAGGAACTAGCTCACTAAACATTTGTCACCATCATTTTTTGTCACTAGTCAGTTGCTCCAGATGCTTTTCTGTTAATTTCCCTTTTACCAGAAGAACCAGAAGAAGTGCAGCTTTAACAAATTCCCTTCGGAATTCTTCACATTTTAAACATGTTTAAGGCGTAAAAATAATCTCACCGAGGCATCAGACAAATTTAGAAGCTGCTTTCTGAAATGTGCGTTGTGTTGATTTAATGCTGACACATGGTTGGAGAGGCCTTAAAGAATAGTCCGAGATAAAGATGCTTTATGTTTAGGGTCAGCATCCTGTCGCTGCTCGGAGATAAGATGAGAGAGTTTCCACTCTCACCAAGATAATGGCGACCGTGACATGACTTAATGCATATGGACGTCTTATCTGTTTCCTCCCCTATGGTTTAACACTGAGTTATTCTCCCTGTACATCCATCGTTTGGTGCAGCTGAACCAGGACAACAGTGTGTTACTAACACATGTATGCTAATATACACAATAGGAAGTCTGTGAACTGTACAATTACCAAAAATGAGTCAGAAAGCCTCAGGTTCCATGTTCTCTCTGCTTAATTTGCACTAAATGGTCTAAAACTCGCCAAACCACAGACAAGGTCTTATCTTGTGTGCGTTCATTTTTTAACATTGCCATCATCGCCCTTTTATGAAGCAACATCCCAGGATTTACAAACGTTACCTTTCCCTCTGTCACGTGTCTGCTCTCCCTCATAGTTTATCAGGCTTACGTTCATGAAGATGGATGACATGACAGTTTCATGAACCTGCCTCCTCCATGTTAGCAGGATATCCCCTGAGCTAAACGGTCCAAGTACATGTCAAAGTAATTTGAGTCCTTTCATGTGGTTCTCATGTGTTTGGTTTTGATTTGTAATTTGATGCTGGGGTCTTCAGACTTTATTTCTGGATAGTGGGAGGGAGTGGAGACATTTCATCCATCTTTATTTTCAGACTGTGGTTTAGACTAAGGGTTGATCATCAGTCAAAACTGTCCTTCACCTAACACTGCAGCACACACAGTAACATCAGCTACAGCATGTGTGTGTGTGTGCTTCACCTAACACTGCAGCACACACAGTAACATCAGCTACAGCATGTGTGCTTCACCTAACACTGCAGCACACACAGTAACATCAGCTACAGCATGTCGCCACAGCACTTTCTGCATGTGAGAAGAAATGCTTTGCACGCACATGCCCTAGCAGCAGCATCATACCGTACAGGATGAATGGCCTCTAACCTCAGATAAACTCAGCAGTCTTCTCATTCGTAGGTGTGACAGCAGAAGACAGAATAGCACCAAACACACTAACACCACCTCCTGCATCTCCAGCACAAGGTAGAGGAACATCTTCCAATCAGAAATCTATGTTAGACACTTTATATCCTCGCTCTAATCCACCCTTACTTGTCAGTAAAACAATGTTTTGACAATGATCATTCCTCCATGTCACGTCAGTGTCCACTTCTACGGCGTCATGGACAATATCTGCAGCTCACAGTGATAAATCTATAACAACCAGTGCAGCAGCAACAGGCTCCCCCAAAGCTAAAGGTACATGTCACGGGGCGAATAAAGTCACCGCACTTCACACTTCACAGCAGGAGTATTTTCATGCTGCGCTGGTTGAAGGCTTTAGTTCTCCTCAGACTCGAGGAGGACTAAGAATCCTTCCGATGCTTCTGTTCTCAGGTGTCAGAGACGGTTGGATGGCTGCTCCAACCAGAGCTTCAACAACGACGTCGTCATTTAAAGGTAGAGACAGATGGAGCGATGGCGAACACGGCAGTAATGTCAGACTATTTGTTTATCAGATATTAATCACACCTTCCTCTTCACTTATTTCATATTTAAATGCATTTCTCCCAATCTGATTTTATTTTAGCAGACGAACAGGACGCAGGTGTTAATACTTACAGAGACACTGGTGAGTAGTTGTGCTCCGGTCGCACAAATGTGGGCGATAATTTGCGTCTAAGTTTGATCGTGTCTTTCAGGATACATGCCAGTTGTTGTCTCTGTCGTATGCACTGCAGCAGGTAATGGATTATTTTCTTCTTCACATTTATTCAAAATATTGTACTTGCATTGACTATTTTCTTTTTCTTAACAGTTGTAATTATACTTGTGTTCAGTATACACAAGTTTCTCCAGAGGAGAAAAGGGTGAGATTCAGTCATTCATTTTGGTCTCCTTCATGCATGGGCCACACATGATTCTTTTCATCCTGCTTTTTGCTTTTTCTGCCCCTTTCGTCTTCTGATATTTTCCATACAGTTCAGTATATGAACATGTTTCTCTGAGCAAACATGCAGTGAATTAACACAAGGTACCTCTGCAGCAGGTCAGTTATTTTTTTCACAGCTTTTTAGCTTTTGATGTCTGAATTTCCAAACTTGGGCTGAGGAATGAGGGAAGTCAACAGGAAATCCTCTTATACTTTATAACCAGCTGTGTGGTGGAAACTCCTGTCAGCTCACTTATTCCCACCAGGCTGGAATGTTGGGGAAGGAATGTCTTTCAAACTCAAGTTAAAGTTTTATGGATTCGAACATTATTTATTGTCAATATTCACAGTCATAACCTGCATCTGAAAAAAAGAAAATTACAGACTGATCTGTAAAATAACAGCTTGATATTCAGCAGTGAAATTCATCTTTAAACTGGATCAACTGTGCTTCAACATTAATCATTAAGTACTTCTCTTTACTTACATACTCAAATTCAAGCTTCCCACTTTAATTTTAATGAGGGTTAAAGTCAATTTGAACAATAATAATGCCCTTAAAGTTGCAAAGACTAACACTAACGCTGTGGGAAACTAATGGCAATTAAGATAAAATACATATGGTTTAACAATTTCAATAAAGATTTCTGACTCAAATTCCTTATTTGGTGACACCATAGCTCATATGACACCAGAGAAGACCTGAAGCCGGAGGTATTACACTTCCAAAATCTTTAGATTGCCCCTCTCACTCAGGTACCTCTCATAAATACCTACTTGTTGATTTTCTGTTGTTATTCATTCGTGTGGTGACGTGAAGCCATGAAAAGCTTGAATTTTGATCCATTTTCCTTTTTGTTTGGCTCCACTCAGTGAATGAAGCACAAACCAACTGTTTTCTCTTCGTGTCTTGTCAACACCAGCTCTTTGAATGGAACCGTTGCTATCTGTTAGAGAACATCTGTGACCTCGGGGGGCAGACGTGCCAGCAGACTGCGCCACTCTGGGTCGAAAGGAAAAAACTGCTCGTGTTGTTGCGCTGCAGAGGGCAAGATGATCGGCTCTGCTGAGAAGTATTTTTGATTTAAATAGAGAGTTTGCATTTTAATGATGAAAAGCACTTTTTTTGTAATAATGTATTTTTCTGTTTACACATTATTGTCACCCAAAAATGTAAATACTACTAGTATTTTATACATTATTTATGTAAAAAAAAAAAAATAACAGGAGTAAACTTTTGATTCGTATTTTTAAAAAATATATTTTGGTTTGGACTTTTTGTGGAGGCTTGAGTCCATAAGTTGCTGTTGTGCTGCTCTGTCGGAACAGAGCCATGAAGAAGGTGATTCAAGAGGCTTACAAAGTGGTTAATTCAATTTGCGCACCGCAGGGGCGACAGAATAAGATACAATCTGCTGCATTCTTCGCCTCCTGACTTTCTTTCCATCATTGTCTATTGTTCCGTGCTTCTTTAGTGCGCTGGGCTAAAATAATGGAAGACCTTGTTCCGTGAGAAAGTGTTGTGAGATCCTTTTACCAGTGAGCCGTGGAGCTCCACCGGCCTCTGTACAATATTAACTGTGGGGAGTGATCACAGTGTGTGAGACCTTGACTGCTGAATCAAACTTAGCGAGCCAGTGAGGTGGAATCAATTAAAAGTTGTTAAATCATTCATATGATTGAGGGCTGATATATGAAGGACTTGTAGAGAGAGAAAAAAAAAGCTTTGAAGCACCAGCAGGCGCAGCAGCAGCGAGGGGGCCAGTCTTTATCCTGGCAGGGGAGAGCAGTGTACAGAGGAGAGCTGTAATAAATCCTGCTTACACTGTTTCATTGTGCCCGGCCCCGCCGCCGAGCCAGACGCTCCCACTGTGGCCTTGTATCATCAGAAGAAAAGGTTTCCACAGTCGCTTTCAGCTTTCATTTAATACTTCATGGTCAGATTTTACAGCTTCCATCAACTGCTATGAAATAACTTTATCTGGACTGAAACTCATAAAACTTCTCTGTAAGAGTACGACGTCATCACAAACTGGACATTCATTCATAACTGCCGTCATTCATCTTGATTATTCGGACCGACAGTTTATTACCAGAGGGCAGAGCTTTGTCCTCTTCCTCAGAGACGCCCCCGCAGTCGTGGTATTGAGGGGAAGTCGTCGTCTATTAATTCATCCTCCAGCTCCAGGAGCAAAAAAGAATAGTTATATTGTGTTGTTTTTTAAGAGCAATACGCCAACGGCTCTGAGGTACTTGTTGTTCTTTGAGCTAAATTCAAACAGCATTATACCTCCTGAACATTTGTCGCTTGACGCTCAGTAAGAACAGCTGAGGCTGATGGGATTGTTAGTTTTAAACCGGCATTAGATTGCACAAATTCATCCTCAGGGGGGCATGAATGCAAAGAAAACTTACTTTAAGCGGTCTTAATATTGAAATGAGATGACCTTCATTTTTAATTTGGTGCCCCCTCAGTTTAAACATTGTTACCCCCCCCCCCCCCCCCCGACCCACGTGAAAACGCTCTGGATCCGGGCCTGGCCCTAGGGCCTGGAAATGTGGAATATCGCCAGCTTTCTGCAAATCAACAGAATGTTACTCAATGTTACTCCATAAAGTTAATGGAGATACAAATCCATCAGTTTCTTGTCAGAGCTTGACTCCCATCACTTTAACTTGTCAGGGCTGTGATCCTGTGCTGGCTCTTTGAAACGTGTCAGCACAGGAAGTGTGTTCCTGAGGCCGTCACTGTTTTCCTGCTACAGTCAGACTATGGAGCATGACTACAGGGGCCGCCCTCACCGCAGAGGAAGTGATGCAGCTTTACACACAGAGGTAAACATGTGGTTTCACCACACACACACTCACCACTTACATAGTGCGGCTGGTGTGGTACGGTGGTGCGGTTATGGCATTACAGAGTTTGTTGACAAGGAAAGAAAAACAAAGGCAGGAGACCGAAAGCTAGGGACGGGTCCTGGGTCTTTAATCTTCTCTTTAAAGCTGTTCTCATGATCTTTAGAGATGAGACAAACAAGCCTCAGCGTTAGGCCAGAAACAGATGTTTAACATGAATAATCGGCTGAACACTTTGTAAGAGGGAGCTCGGTGTTTACATTTTTGTTGTAATGGAGCGGCGCTTTCTGTAGGCGCTTTCAGTGTCTCTTCACAGTGATGGAACACAACTCTAAATTATAAGAAGGATTTGCATCCAAGAACAGAGAGTACTCAGGTGGAGACATCTTCCAAGTCAGCTCGGTTTAGGGTCAGATAGCGTGATCTCATTAGATCACTTTCCCCTCTGCTCGCCCTCACCTTTGTGTCGACTCTTCTCCTCAGCAAACTGCAGATATAAAGTTCTCATCCTAAAATACCAAGTCACAACTTTTCATGTTCATAAATTAGATTTGTAAGAGACTAGAGCACTATTTTGTCATGAACCCAAGTCTGGCTTTACAGACACGATTTTTTCCATCTTTATTTCTTACGATTTTAATCATCCATCGGCCCCCGTCATCAGCTCAGGGCGGTGGAGAACTGCGCAACTGAGCTCACCACTCACTCTTACCACATCCCAGTGAGACAGGCCCAGCAAATCGGAGCAGGAATCAAACATTGATGATGCTCACGGTGATGTCATCAGTATTGCACCGGGACACTCCCTATGATTCATATTCACTGCGAAGTGATGGGACGTTGAATGAGCATGTCCTTGTTTTGCAGTTGATATAACAACACACTGGTTATGCATTTATCTCCTCGCCTGTTCGCCAGGGCTGGCGTCTTCTCTCTTCAGCCAGAGTTAAGAACAAGGTCATGCTGGAGGCAGGGCGGCCATTCAGGATCCGAAGCTTTTATTTTGACTGGGCTCATATACAGTTATTAGCCCTGATTCTATAAGTGCTGGTATCTCTGTAATTCACAACTCACCCAGTAGAGGTGCTGTTTGCTTACTTCATTTTTCTATCTATATTTATAATTCAGCACTTTTCATTGCACTATTGACCCCATGTTAACTGACATCAGGTAAATGAAACTCCTGAAACACTAGTAGGACTTAATAACGTGATTAAACAGCACTGTGCAGCTATTTCCCTGAAAGCAAACAGTATTAATATTAGCGGATTATCATTAACAGAAGAATGTTGAGCAGAATTGGTACGTTTGAGTCCGTGTGACAGTTTCTAAAAATTTTAGGAAATTCCCTTAATGTGGAGTTGAAATATCACGTCCAAAAGACCTTTTTCTTTGACTCCAAATGAATGTTTCCACCAAATCCAAAGAAATAACCCTCTGTGTTCTCGAGATATCATTTTCACGAGTCAACAAATGTGCTTTGTGGTGTCACACCAGCCCTAGGCCTCCAAACTATTCATCTTTGAATATTTGAAATCTGAAAAAATTCCAAGGGATCGCCCTTGAGATATTTGAGATAAGGATGAACCAAACAAAAACACAATGCATAATCTAAATCAATCCCACATAACAAGACTCAAACAGAAACCCTTGCACTTCACAAAAATACAACTTTATTCTATTATTGGAGATAAAAAATGAAATCTTGAAAAATGTGCACTTTTAAAATATTTAAAAACTCACATGAAGCACAGGGCAGATACATAAACTCTCGAACCCTGAGGACTTTAACCAGGTCACCTCTTTATTCATTGTCTTCTGTTAAGAACTCAGCTGCATGAATTTAACTTTTGTTTACAAAATGTTTCACTTACAAACAGCGTCATCATCCCTGGGCTCAAGGTCTCCAGCCTTGGATTTTAGCAGCTCAATGCCGCCATCTTCTGGTACTTAAGGCAACTCCGTCGTGCGGCTGCTGAGGTTTCAGTCTGTCGATATTCCCTCCACATTGTAACCGATTTCTAATGGTGCTAGACATGATGGAAACTCTGAACACCAGAGGAAAACGGTCAGCCTTGATGGGGGGGCACTGTTCTCTGGGGATCAGGGGGAAAGTGGAGAATGGGCCACGTAGAGAACACCTACTCAACTGCCTGACTGTTTCATTAATCTGGGAACTCTTCTAATACAGGTATGGATTCAAACGTAGCCAACAATCTGTAATCCACACTGTCGGCATTCCTGAAGTCTGTTCCTGCCCAAGAACACCGATTTCAAATGGTGCTAGATTTTAATTGTCTAAGACACCATCTGAAACCAGTTCCCTGGGGAGGATGCCTTTGAGAAAGAGTATCTGGAAGCCACTTCCCCACCTGCAATGAGAATAAACAGTAGTATTATCAATGTTGGATATAATTCTGAATGATTTGATTCTGCCATTATCAGATTAGCCAGTTAGATGATGAATCACTGGGTAAATCATTGTAACACAATCAACACAAGTGGCTCAATCTATCATTGGGTGTGTTTGATTTGTGTAAAGAAATCTAATTGGATTGATACTCATTTATTTTTCCCGCTGAGAAAATGCTCTTTTCCAAACTGCTGCTGCGCTGCTTATTGATACCATCCCCTCAGATCCGTCATCTGGCCAAAATACGTTTTAATGAAGATTGGAAAGAGGCAGTAATGGCTCACACCAAAACAAAATACTGCTACGCACGCAGTTTCCAATTTTGTTCTGACAAAGGCGAGCAGGTTCAGGGCACGTATCTGATCCTTTCGTGGCGATCCAAGAAAAACAACAGGGAATTCTTGGTCCCACAAAATGAAAGTTCTTTCACCTCTTGAAACTAAAGGGCACAAATAATCATCTCAGCGAAAGTGAGTGAAACCCCCATTGTTTCCAATCACCTGTACTATAAAGTGAAACCTATGAGCTACATTTTACGCTAATACACGCTAGAAACATGGGATATCTTAATTTATCTGTTCAATGTTTCACGTATTCCTCGAAATTAGCATTGATCCGATGCTACTGCCACATAAAAACAAGCTCCATCACTTTGAGCAAAGCCTCACGTCAGTTCCTTGTTCCAGCACAAACTTAAGGATAGGGGCACTTCGGGGGCCAGTCAGATTTCAGCTAGGGCTAGTGCCCCCCCCCCCCCCCCCCCCCCCCCCCCCCCCCCCCCCTCCGGGTTTTTTTCAAAACGACCCGCCCCTAGATCTACCCCTGCTCAGGCTATTTCCAAATGATGAGACAGAAAAACAAGCCAAAAGTCAAGGTAATGCAAAAAAGAGGAAAGAAAAGGCTGTTTGCTGGCAGAGAGAACAATGAGAGGCACCACTGAGTCATGTCCAGCACGTCTGAGATGACACAGCAGCATCAAGTGCATCAGATAACCAGGATCTCAGTGCAAGAAAGGGCACGGCAGCCGACTGGCACCAGCGATGAACCCCGACAAAAACCAGGAGTCTGTGAATCATACTGAGGAAAAACAAATCTCTGCAGCTCCCTGTAGACTTCTTTGTAAAGCACAATAGGATCCTGTGTCCCCTCCTGCGTCAGCCGACAGCGTCCAGATCCGCTGATCCTGAACGAGGTAAGGATTCATGAGAGTGAACCCCGGTCGGCCCTGAGCATGCACTGCATTGTGGGAGCACCTTTCGAGACGGTGTCTTTCACTGTCTCTTTTGGAACGACACGACAATACTGAGATAATTCATGTGGAAAATTCACTGGGTTCTATTTGTAGGACTGGCACAGAGAGGCTGGCATTATCCTGTCTTGTCAGTGTCTCAGACGACGTTGTCCCCGTCCATGGGAAAAGGTGACGTATTACAACTAATCCAAAACCCCCATGTGTCTTTCTGGGACAATTTCCCTGTCTGTCACTCCCTAATCCTCTTCACTGGCAGTTTAGTGTCTTGGCTTTAAAAACAGAAGCCCTTGCTGTTTAGTTATGTATACTAGTAACACAGTGCTGATGATAAAATGCAAAATGTGGACCTATATGATGGCTGTTATTGTTTTGTGAAGGTGGACTTTGACCTAAACAAATGCTTTTAATGCCCTGGAATTGGACGAGCACTCCCGGTGTTTCCAGAGATACAGAGTCCCAGAGAAGACTGAGGGTCGCTGCAGTTTTCATCTGTCTCCTGCTTGTTCCTGCTCCTCTGGCTCCTCCCATGCAACAGTTCTATTTGTGAACTCTCTATCTACCTCTCCCCTTGCTCTGTTTTTGCTCTTTTACTACGAGCTCTGCTCATCGTCATCTATTGTGTGTGGCAGCGGCTGCTTTCTGCACTGGACCCAGTTTTTTTCCCCTCCCCAGCCAAGTCACCTGACCATCCGCTGCTTGTTTAAAGGCGCATCGGCCCCTTTTGAAAACAAAAACAAGAGCGAATTGCGAAACGATCGCTTTTAATTTGCAGCTACGATATCAAGCCCCGCCTCGTGTCCAGCTCCAGGAACAAATTGTGCTGTTAGATAATAATCAACCAGAGGAATAATTCCGAAACAAATCCAGAAAATGGCAACATGAGACAGCGCCACCATAGTAAGCGTATCCCTCACTGCAATCTGTGTCATAGTGGGTTGGGTCCCCACGTCAGAACGGGGTGACGTAAACACTGAATTCCTGTTTGATGTTTGTGGCATTGTGCGATTGTAACAGTAGGGGGTGGGGCCGTGTGCATGTGTGCACGTGTGAACAGTGTAGGTGGTTAATCCTCTTACAGATTAGAGGTCCTAATTTATCAGGACGGAGAGGGGCAAACTTGTTAAGGTACTGTGTTTTTAAACCTTCTCCTTACATTTGAAAAATAAAGTCAATCAGATGAGTGACAGTTCGCTTTTGTCCATTCATCAGAAGCTTTAATTGTTCCATTCACTTATTATGGATGTTTTTATGTTGTGATGGTTCAATTGTTGTTTTTATTTATTAGTTTTTGTTTACTTTTGTTTTGATGTTTTAGTTAACGTTTGATTCAATTTATACTGTTTTTATCTGCTTTAATGTTGTTTTGTTGTGTTTGTTTGATTTTTGATCAATTTATTATGTTTCATTTGCTTTAATTTATTTCGGGACGGTTTAATCTGTATTTAATTAGGTTTTCATTTGTTGTGTTTTGACTTCATTCATTGACGTCATTCAAACTGCTTTATTATCGTTGCCAACGCCGTATTCATCTACCTCGTCACCTGCCACTGTTTATTGTTTTGTTTTACTTCTTGTTGTTAAGCACTTAGTAACATTGTTTAAAAGAGTGCAACTGCATATAAGCACGTTTATTATCATTATTATATCAACACTTATCACAAACAAGCTTAGATATACTTGGTAATGTGACTTTGTGTCACTATGACACCAGTGGATGTTGACACTTGAACATGACACTTTTCAAAGCCAAAGGTGGCACGAACATAATAGTTCTCAATTTGCTCATTTAATGGCTTAGATAACTCCTTCGATGCAACATTCTCTCTTCCGGGAAATATTCAGAGCCTTAACACTTTCAGATGAGCCTGACACTTTGTTTGTTCTATCTGCTGCACGGCAGATGAAAATAGACGGGGCGATTTACACTTTGTCACTCTGCTCCGGCTCCGACTCGGGCTGTTGGGAAATATCAGAGAAGCCGCTGATAACAGGAGCAACTTTATGAGCGGAATGGCCACAGATAAAAGATACATGTTTGAAATAGCTACGGGCCCACGGGGTGTCTTTGTGAAAACACATCAGGCCTCCAGGGAGGGAGACAGGGAGGAAATCTGGCCGGCATCCCCAAATGATATGAGTAAATGTTGCACAGCAACACAAGCTGCGTCACTGTGTCACCCTCCTTCACAGAAATCTTCACAGAAACGAATCTTTCAAAATAAAACCGGGGCAATTAATTACGGCAGTAAAAAGTCATTACAGTCGCGTACAGTTCCCCTGATTTTCTTTTGCAGCATGTGAGATGTCTGGTTGCTAATGATACCTGCCTCACACTTGTCTAATAATACATCATCATCTACCGAGGCCAGCAGTGCTCTGAGTTTAATTTTAGCACTGTCATCTCTCAGCTCGGGGCCACCTCCTTTCCTATAATCTGTGCGTAGGAGGGATCTGTTTTGAAAGGTAGTAGGTCGATCAAATATTTCCCTTCTGAAGGGTCACGAGAGGTACAGGTGATGCTGGCTGCCCTAAAACATCCGCAAGGCCTATCTTTTAATAGTGATCTCTGGCTTTTGGCCCACATCATCGGCTGAATTGTATTAGCCTGCCTCATTATTGAGACATTCCTCGTGGAACTCTGAATGAAGCTAAGTTGAAAAGCAGCTCATTTCGGGCCTCTTGTGCTGCCGTGCTCCGCTGTTTGTTTGACTCGAGAGGCAGCGCCCCTCCCCGAAACAGAATAGCAAAATAACTATTGAGGTCACGTTTCCTTGTCGGTAGAAAGTGGGTCACTTATTCTAATGGTCAGCCCCTGGAAGACACAGTAAACATTACGACTGCGGAGTACATGATAATCAATATGCGGTTCTGCTGAGCTTCAGCGTGAAGCAGATTACCTGACTCCTGTTTTCAGAATAACGTGAGTAAGAAGAGGGGATTTCTGCTGTAAGGCCATCCCGGACACTCTCCTTCCTCCCATGACCTTTACCTGTTTGTTTCAAAACTAGTAATGACATTCCCTCGGGAGTCAAGTTTCTATTCAGTACACATAATTAAAGTTCTAAAGCTCTCCTTCCTTCCCCTCCCCTTCGCTCCCCGTCTCTCCCTCTCTTTCTATCTCTCTCTGTCTCTCTCTTACTATTTCCTTGCCAGCAGTTTAGCAGCTCATGAGGTCGACTGCTGATTCACCCATTGACCAAACAAATCCACTTGTCATGAAGGTTTTTTTTCCCTGCGTGTGTGTGTAATGTTCACCTCAGAAGCTCTCCTGTCCCTCTGGCAGGTAAGCGGAGGTGGAGAGGCACCACGCCCTTTTTTATGCCTTCTCAGGGGTCATTAGGAAGGTACACGAGGCCCGCGGCCTTTGAGTCAACAGCGACTTGTGTCATCACATCAGGCGTGTCCTGCTGTGGATGGTGTCCATTGCAAGCTCCAACCCAGGCGGAGGCCGATCTGCTAAATGGCAGCAAACAACAAAACAGATGACGCTAAGTTATGGAACGGTTTCATTCTTAAGTTTGGAGTTATATAATCATGTTGTTTGCCCATGTTATGAATACAAATCAGGTCCAAGAGCTAGAGAACAAAGAAAAGTGACAGTGGCTGTTTTCAGGCAGCGATGAGAAATACCTGTATGTCAACGTCCCACAGCAGATATGGGTGATGCCAAGGGATTGCGTTGCTCAACAGCGCCCCCTAAGGTCCGGGTAACACAACTTGTTTTCATCGTCTGAAGTGCGCACTAAGAGCAGCCAGATTACTATGAGTGATCCTCCCGGGATCTCTGTGACGCAGCAAGTGTTATTTGACACATGGCGACTCTAAACAAGCTGCGTCACCATTGTGCTGTTCACTTGTGACGCGTCAAGTTTCCTGTTGAAATTACGCAAACACCAGAGCGGCGCTCCTGCGCGTCCGTGCGCGTTGGGAGAGAGCCGCGGTGTTATTGTGTTTGCAGAAAATCAGGCGGTGACATTCGATAATGCCAGAAAATGAAGACCACGAGGCCATGAGGTGTTAAATGGTCGTGCCAATACCAACTGCGTAACACCGTCCTCTCCCACAACAAGGATTACGCACTACCCATCTCTTGCGCAGCATCCTATTCCGAGCTCCTTCCTCCTTCACACGCCATCCCTGCCGATTCCACGCTTTGTTTACGTCCTCGTTTTTAACGTCGGATTCGGGAGAGGCGCAAGTTTCCCACCGCTCCACCATCGCAACGGCGGAAATTCCCTCTCGGATTCCGTGTGGTTTCTCGGCTTCCTCGCGCTGACGCAGTTTCATTTACCTGTTGTCATGTCGATGACAACACACTCGAGATGGGAAATAAAAGTGCGTGCGACGGTTCCCCCTCGTGTTAAATCCACGGGACTTTGATCCCTTTGATGTTCTTTACACTTGCGCCTCTGGTGTTTTTTTATTCCCACCGAGCACTCGCCTGGTTCCGAATTACATAGTGGTATTCTCTACAGCCACATACGCAGCATTCTGGTGCCTCTCTATATGAGACCAGATAACTTACGTGTTTTCCAGGAGGCTGTCTTTCCCCCAGCCTGGCGGAAGAAGAGTCCTCCGGGTCCTGCAACCGGCGCCTGTCAGCCCTCGGTCCCCGCTCGGAGCCCGGTCCATCAGGCTCGGTGCGTAACGCTGGACACAGTTTGTCCCACTAACGATTTTCCATAGCGCAGCACGGACACCCCGCCCCGTGACACTCCCCCGCCTCCTGATTGGTGGAGAGGCTGTGGAGTCTTTCCTCATCGCTAGAATCACATGTGGCTGACGCATGTTTACAAACATCGGTGAAATCACATGGTAATGGAGCCTTTTTACCGTAAACTACCTCCCCTTGACGTAACGAGCAGATGTCGTGCCGAGAGGTTATGACTTTGTTTTTTTTCATCATTATGAAAAATATGACAATTTTATTGATGAGAACGTTTATCACACACACCAGAACAACGATCACACGAGGACTATTGTTCCATCAGGCCACAAGGAATCAAAGGGAATTAAATAGAATATCTGATAAAGCTATACTTTCAGAAATAGGGTTTTTTCATAAATCTTTCAAATATGTTCATTTCCAGAAGCAAAAATGACACTTAGTTGCTCTACAACCCACAGGTTTATGGTTTAAAATAGTCAATAGTTGTTTACCATGAACTACCTCCCCTTGAGCAGATGTTGTGCTGAGAGGTTATTACTGTGTTCTTTTTTCAGCAGTATTTAAATGTGACGTATTCATTTCCATTTGTATTTATATAAACTTACATCAGAACAATGATTGCATGAAGTCTGAAGGAACTGCTATGCTTTTATTGTTCCAAGGAACAAGGATTAATAAGCGTATTCCTTCATAAATTATATAAATATTGCCAATTTCCCGAGTCACATCTAGTTGCTCACATCCCATTGTGTTTACATATAATCAATGCATCATGAACTGAATCAAAAACACATGATCATAAAGTCCTTCAGTGAGTTGTTTTTGGAAAGACCTGGTATATTTCCCTTTTTATTTTTTTGTATTTTTCTGTATTATATCACTTACAGTCCAAGTTTTGTCTAAGAGGCTGTAGTAGCTTAACTAATAACTTCATTTTAAATAGGTGAATAGTCAAAAAGATGGAGAAGCACATTCCTTCTGAGTAGCTGTTGTAATTGGGTCAAAAATATTACCGAAAGGCTGCTCAAGAATTCATATTAAAATCTGCTACCAGTTTGCGTATTTACTTTATCTGTAAACGTGTTTGTTTTCATGTGTAGCTTTGGCATCTACTTGTGTCCACACACTATAATATATATATAATATATATATATATATAGGGATTTTTTGTAATATTCAGTTTATTTATTTTCTTCATATTTTCATTGTACTGATGACCCTGTGTTGTGACAAATTAGAGTAACAAAGTATAACTGCTGCATTTAAAAAAAAAAAGCAGTAGTGCATATATGAAATAAATGTATTCACATTTTGATTTTTTCAGTTTATATATGCAAGAACAGACTGTTGTATAATTAATCTGTGATGAGCAGACACGATCACGACCACCCATGATGGGGACAGGAGACGTGACGTGATGCTGACTCATGTTCTGACTCAACGTCTGACCCACTAAAAAAAGCCAAGAACAAAGACAGAACGTGAACCACGTGACGCAGCTTCATTTCCACTGACCTCAGCTTTAATTCTGGAACATTTAAAGCCATAAATCACATTATTGAGCCACTTTGCCGTCTGCAAGTCACAATTTTACTATATTTTACGGTAAGTGACGTCACCCGCGGCTCCGCTTCACGGTCCTTTACGGTAAATGGCACGCTACGGTACGTCATCACGTTTAGGCGGGAATTCACCTCACCGATGAGATCAATGTTAAGCTCAGAAAAAACAGGGTTTCGGTCCGTTTGCAGACAGAACCTTTGAAGTGGACCCGTGTTAGCTGCCGTGGCCTCGTTTGGGGTACTGCCAGTGTTTCAATTAAATGAAGTACTAGAGAACAGGCATTTAAATCGCCAACTACATTTCCTGTTCCAGGTATTTAAATGTCCAGTGTGTAACATTTAGGTGAAAGGCATCTACTGGCCGAACCTGAATACAAAATAACCCCAGTGAGGTTTCTGCTCATGTGTTTCATCTAAATATTATGAACTGTTGTTTTCCTTATCCTAGATTGGGCTGTTTATGTTTAAATACTTTATATACTTTGGAAGAGAGTCCTCTATGAAACCAGCTTCTCTCGTGCTTGATGGGGGGTTATTATCATTCACATCTTACTAAAGTCTACAGGCCGAACATGTTAATGTCAGCATGTAAAGATTCTATGTTCCACGTGGAAGATAACACGACAAGTGTTTTCAATTCAGTGTCTCCTTATCAGGAAAATGGTGCTCTCTGTGCCTCCTTAACAACTGAAATGTTGACTGACCACCACGAGGTGGAGACACAGTGTCAACAATTGCGTTTTGCTGTTAACAGTGAGCACATGGGTCATATGAGCATATATAATATGCTATTTTGTAAAATGTAGTATATTATATCTCCCCATTCATATTTGAGCTTACACTGGAGGGTTAAAAACCTTTGAATATTGTAAAGAACCCCAACTGTTCCCTCAATGAGCTGTACCTATCTGTACTTTGTAGCCATGAGCTACTGGTCCTATTTTAGTACCCTACTACAACATACGTGCATGTATTTGAAAACAATAGGCATGAGATCATTTTTATCTAATAGAGATGTGCTGGCTGTTGCTCAGGCAGTGGTCAGTGCTGCCTCCCCCTGGCCACATGTTGAAATATCCTCAATCAAGACGCGAAACTCAAAATAACTCCCTCATTTGTGTATGAGCAGTAAATATGTATTTCACATGAGTACAAACTGTAACCCTTGTTTTCTTCTCCCAAAAATGAGAGCTTCAACATGGATCTGCAGTAAAGACCCTGACATTTCAAATACTTGTTGTTGCAGATCTTGGTGGGAGTCCTTGCTATCAGCAAACGCCCCGCTGACCTTTGCTCCCGCTCGGCTTTACAGCAGCTGTACAGACAGTGGCAGCCTCTATCCCACTGGTGAGTGAACCGTTACATCCTGGCATGTATGGGCTGTCAGAGTCTAACAACAAGGCTTGAAAAAGGTCACACGAGCACACAGACACACACACACAGAGACCTGCTTTTCACACGCATGCCCCCTCTCCAGATTATCCACACGCAGGATGACAGGTGACCTTCTGACCGTGTGCTGTGTAACTGACTCTTCACGGCCATCAGGAGCCCCTTGGTCGTTGCCTCTTTGACAATGTGGTCCATTACTGTCAGCAGCAGCAGCAGCAGCTGCTCCTTGTGCTTCCACTTTGTTGTTAAGACACAGTTTCTGTTGTGATACAACAAGCAGTCCACATAACTCCATCCAGCCTGATTGGCTGTGCGGATCATCACATCATTTATTCATGTATTGAGATAAGATGTATATTTATATATGTAAAACATTTATGCAGACATTCTGAGTGTTTGACACTGAAAAATAACAGAGTAAACTTCATCCTCCTAAAAATGTCATTAATTTGCTTCACCACATCCTTATCATTATGCAGATTTGTACCAGCTTCCACCTGTCAATCGCTGTCAGATTTTTTTCATAGAGATTATTATTTGAATCTTCTGGCTCACAGACAGAGCAATGGAAATGTAACCTCCTCGGTATCAGTATTTCCTTGAAAATGCTGAATGGTTGGATTAGCCTTCCGCTGGGATGCTGTGAGTAAGTGCTGAGTCAGTCGTATGAGATGGAATTGTCGGGAAAGCAGTGATCACCAATCAATCAACCAAACCACCAAGCAGTGTTTTATCACAATATTTTCAGCTCTCAATGTGTTTGTAAAGACACTGACCAATGCATATTAGTCTTATTACTAGGTCAACTTTATAATATAGAACAAGTGATTAGGATACTACATTCATTACTTTCTAAACCAAGTGGTAAATACAAGTAAGACAAAAGAAAGAATCTTACAGGCTTGCCCCCACCTTGTTTAAATGTATACTATGGTCTGGTTTACATATGAGTGCCTATGTCATGAGTATTTTCAGAGCAGACAAAGTTGAGTTTTTCCTCACAGTCCCAATCCACCCTTTGCTGTGCCTTCAGTGAGAGTGCCCCACAGTGGTGGTTCATTTTGGGGCACTGCAGCATCTCCCCTGGGCTCCTGCCCTGGTACTCTGTGTTGTTCCCGTTCAGCCACAGCCAGCTGCCGGCCAGATAGCGCAGGCCGGTCCACAAGTGGTCCGTTTGGGCTTTTCTGCTCATCTGGAGCATTTCAGTCAGCGTGGCTTCAGAGGTCAGGCTGATCAGGTTGCTGTTCTGTCGGTGACAGTGCTCCATTGCCTCCTCCCATGTTTTATTTTCCTGCACCAAAACCAGGCTGCTTTGAAAACAGTAGAAATACAACTCCGCTTTCTTACAGTCTTTTGTCTCCCAGCCTTTGGTGTTATATGCAACACAACTGCCAGCTTCTCCGTTTTGGATTTGCTCTGTTGACCAGTTGAAGAATGATGCAGTTTCTCCTCCCGACCACTTCCAAGTACCATTGGCATCCTTGTAGAGACCTATCCAGGCGTTAGGAGACCCTTGTGCGTGTCTGATTTTGTAGAGTTCTCCGTTGTCCTTGGCGCTGTGGACTGAAGACAGGTCAGTGTGATGCTCTCTGCAATAGTTTCTGGCTTCTGACCACAACATTTTGATGGTGACAGGGACATTTTTCCCAAAGTGGGCATAGACCATCCCTTTGATGAGACCTGTGAGAATCAGGAATGCGAAAGCCCTCTCCATGATGTCAACGTGACGCTGTGGTTCCCTTCTCTTAAATGATGTCCTCCTGTCCAGGGTCTTTAGGACATATTGAGGAGCAGCCAGGACCCAATCGCTGTGCATCCCAGACTGTTAGGAAAATCCAGAGGCCGGCACACACAGACGCAGTGATGAGGGCATTCAAATGCTTGTAAATCTGGCTGAATAGGAAACATGTTTTCATCTGCAGATGATGAAGGGCATCACTAATGGTGTGATTTGAATGGTAAATGAGCCTTTTCCCTATGTACATTCAAACCTTTTGCTAGGTTTGCTGTGGCCCGTCTCCGTCTTAGTCAAAATATCTATTTGCATAGAAGCCATGACGAAAAAACATCTTCTTATTTCAATGTTAAATCCCATTGTGCTACACCGTCACTACATATTATTATTATGCTTGCTGTTTGTCAAACTGGTGACTCAGAGGGTTTTAATCTAATTTGGTTATCCCTTGGTTGACTTAGTTGCAGGTAGGGTCGGGACCTGCCGTGAGAATTTCCTTTAAAAACTATCAAAGATCAAGGTATGCAGACTCAAGGGACTGATATAAATAATTAAAGATTTATTCATAAATCTTGGTAGAGGTCTTGGTTGGTGAAACTAAATTAAACTAAATTATTGAGGCATATTTCGGGGGCCAATTATTAACCAAACTCACACACACACACACACACACACACACAGCACTCAAGATGCCTTTGAATCTGGGATTTTGCTCACTGGCGACATCTTGTGCCATCTCCTATACACACAGACTAAAAACAGACATGGACTTGAGACATACCACAAATATTTTGTCAACTATCACAGTTTATGGATCAGGCAGAGATACAGGCTAGAAAACAGGCTTATTTACACATGCAGTACATGATGAAAGCAACCAGTTGTTCTAAAGAGAAGCTAAAAAAAATGTGTAGCACTGTTGTGTCATTTGTTTACCAGTCTAGCACCACAAAGATTCTTGAAAATGACTTTTTTTCTGAATAAGAAAATGCTGTCAGGGTTTCAGCATTCACAAAATCATAAAGGAAGAATTGAAATTTGTTTTGTTTTGGTTTTTTTTAAGAAACAATGGAAAACTGTACACTAATGGTCTCATGAAAAAGCACCATGCAACCACTCAAAAATAGAATTGTACTCCGTAACCTATCCCAGTTCAACTTTGAAGTATTATTATCAAAGTTTTTTTTTTTTTTTTTTCAGAACATCAGTGAAGCACTGACACATTTCCACATCATGAGCAGCTTTGGGTAGCATTATTTAATTCCCCTGTAAAACCAAAGACAAGCTTTCTGCTTGCTATCTCAACTACTTCCTACTTTGCTAATACTGTGTCAGCTGGTCTTTGGTTTCCATAGAGCATCTTAACAATGGTAGGAATTGGAGAAAACTTTCAGTCGATTCAAATGGTGCAGTCTAATATATCTTAAGATTGTATAGGCCTAGCAAAGTTAAAGCAAAAAGAACATTTCCTGAATTACACAGACAAAACAAAGCAGTGAGCATCAGGTCCTTTAAAAAAAAAAAAAAAACAGTACAGAAACCACCCTCTCTTCTATGCCTGGACTTCATTGGTTTCACTAGTTGAATGTTTTTCTTCATTAGGGTTCAGCATGTGTTTGACATGACATAACTGATTCTACAATGTTTACTACCAGAGTGACGTCAGGGCAGCCAACTGACTCCAGTCAGCGCCCTGTGGATCAGTCTCAGTCCCAAACAGCATCGACTGGTTCCTCTTGACACCAGCAGTGGTCGGTCACATTCACATTACAGGCATTGTCATTCATCATCATCGTAGTGATGAGCTTTATCGTTGTTTTCAGCGCCATCTGGGAGATACAGGTCGAGGGGCAGTGGGGGTGGAGTGTGTTCATGTTGAATTTGTCTCAGTGTGTTTGACAGTCTCAGAGGCAGCACAGGGTGGGTGGATGGATGGATGGATGGATGGTGTGTCCCAGTGTGAGACTGGTAGAACGGGACGATGAGGAGGTTGGGGGTGTAGTGATTCACATCTCTGTGTCTGCCACCGGGGTCTGGGAGTGTCCATTGGTGGTGGGGGTCTGATTGGTCCCATTTTCAGGTGGAGACTCTCCGTTGGGTGTGGGCTTTTCCAGGGGCTCCTGGGGCAGCGGGGCCACGGACACCAGGGTGTTGGTCTGGTTCTCCTCATCCACCTGGAAAGACTCGGCCTAAGAAGAGAACAGAGCCGTCACGTGAGATCCGAGTTGCATTTGGAGACGTTTAAGCGACAGGTCTACATTTACTGTTTGAATAAGATCTACACACAAGCAAGTAAGAAACCGTGTGAAATGGTTTTGTTTTTGTGGATCGTTTCTAAAACGAATGCATTTTTCATCAGTGAGGTTTATGGGTGTCAGCCCTATGTACACTCAGATGAGTGTTGGTGATTCTTTAACCTTTGAGAAGACAACAACATGTGAGCAAGCATTTAATGATTTGAAAGTGGCTGGCTAAACGGTTGATGAGGTGCTCTGACTGTCAGCCAGGCTGCTGTGGTTAAAAGTTTATGATTGATTTTATCACACGCCATTTATAGGCTGGTTCATAAAAATGGGTGCGCTGCCATATGTAAACCATTTAAGTGATGAGATAAGTTTTGCAACAAAAAACTAAACCATCTGTTGACCCCTGGAAAGGGTTGAACTGCAAACAGCTTAAAGTTATTAATGTTACTTTGAATTGTGGGACACAGGAATCAAATTGATGTCCTCTCATCAAGTCAGGAATTGACTTGGGATTGACCAAGGATAGCCAAACATTTAACCGTATTAAGCCTGAACTGAATATTGCGGGTCCACATCCGCACCTGAGTTTTTCTTTTACAATTTTAAATCAAAAGCCATCACGGTGCCTCGGCCAACACGCAGCAGTAGAGGAAGCCAGTGCTTAACTTAGCTAAACGTAGCCTTACCAAGCTTTATAATTATAAATGGCGCCAGTGGTGTTAAAACCTAACTTTCCTGTTCCCTGGCATTTTAATTACTGCCAATTTTTGAGGTGAGGCGTTAACAGCATAACACACATGCGCCAACCTACTCACCAGTCGGACTCCTTTGGATGTCTTGCGGTGGGTCTTGAAGTAGTAACCAGCCACCAGCAGAGCTGCGAGCAACAGGCCGGCCAGCAGCAGGGACACCAGGACCAACTTTGATTTCTTCCCCCAGTGAGGGTGAGCTTCCTCCACATCCACCTGAAACCAAAACAACAACAGGATCACTTGACCAATGTGCTTCTAATGATCAGTGACTGTAGGACATGCCTGTGACACACGAAGACTTAAGATTCAGTGCAGCTGTGTCATTTTGTGGTTACTGTTGTCAGAGCTGGGAGAATAAAACCAACCCCCATCCATATCCTGTGTTGGTGGAGAAATGAAATTTCCTTTTTGCTTCAAATCAGCATCAGACAAAGAAGATGCCAGAGAATAGATTGTGTCACAGAGAGTGAGTCTCCGTGGAACATCATTATCTAGCTAATAAGTTAATTCAGTGTGAGCTGAGGTAAGAAGAGAAACGCAAGTCAGAAAAGAAAGGCGGCACACCCAAAACCCCAGATGGTTCCCTGGGTACTGAAAAAATGTTTTGCAGCTGACAGATGGATTGTTTGTGGGTTTTTGTTTGTCTCTCTGAACTCAGCCTGGCAGCTGGAAGCCTTTGGATAACTCCAGGAGTGTTTTTTTGCTGCCTGGTGTATTTTCTTCTCCACTTCCATATTATACAGTACGTTGCTGTCGTCTTTATTTCTATTGGACCCTCATTATGCTTAGTATTGTTTGCCATTTATTCTGTTTGAGTGAGTGTCTACCAGCTTGGTCCATATTGAATATACACTGTACATGTAGGGCATTGCTACACAATACTTTACCTTATCTTTGATGTTGTCATTGTTGAACTTGTTGGCCATGCCTGCGACGTCATCTGTAGGTAAATAAAAAGTAAAAGTTATTTAGAGAAGTGCGAGTGCTGCTTCTCGTATGCCCCTTTGCTCAGGCTGCTGGGCTCAAGTGTGGATGACTGGTCTAGCTGTAATGGCAAAGCACTTTGAAACTAAATTGTGGCCGTCTGGATACAGTGTGAAGTGGAGGTTTCGTAACATTTTGATCAAGAAAAGCTCACAGAGTTCATAAGGGCTGCTGTTCAGGGGCTGAACACAAGATATTATCTGAAGGATTCATCGCAGTATGTTTGTTGCACACAAGCGTGTTACTGACCTTCGACATATTTTCCAGACACAAGGAGCTCGTCTGTATTGTCCTCCTGGTAGAGCTCCAGTTTGCAGTCTTCACCACACAGCAGCTGCACAACGCTTTCAATCTTCTCTTTAGTGTCCTTCTGCAGGGGGAACAACATTTCAGTTAATTAGTATTGAAGTGTTTGCATTTCAAGATGCGAATGGTTTCATTCATCATATTGTTTCTTGCACATTGTTGAAGGCGATATTGATTGATGGTCTTTGATTGTCTCCCTACTTAAAACACTTAGATATAGGCCAAGAAATATGAACACAATGCACTCGTTGTCTGTATCTCCTCATAGCTCTCTGCTCTTTTGGATACACAATGAAAAGAAAAGAAAACTGAACAACCTGAACGGAATGCTGCACAACATTTAGCTTAACTAACTAAAGATAAAATAACAAAATGGTGAAGACCACTGCATGGCGAGCTGTTTAAAGGACGAGATCTGTGGGAGTTGCCTTGACCCTGTCGGTCAGTATCAGTGGTGGTACGGAGCAAATGGTCCATTAGTGTTTGCTCCTTCAAGGACAGACTCACACTCACCGTTGCAGCTTATTCTGGTCGTCAAACGTGTTGTTTGTGCAAATACAGACTGTGTATTTTGTCTACAGATAAGGATGATGTTTATGGTGACTAACTCCAACTTTTGGATCTGGTGTATTTATTTTCAAACATCAACACTCGCTGCCCAGATTCACTGACTCCACCTTCGATCTTCAGTGTAGTCTTCAATCTTCCACTCCTCCTATCCCTTCTCTCCCTCTGTCTCTTCAACTTTAATCCAATAAGGGCTATCACAGTCTTGTGCATGACCTTTTCCATGATGCCATCTGAGCCCATCTGCCACACTGAAGACTCTTGATACAAGTTCAGCAGTTGAGCTATGGGCCTGAAACAGAAGCCTCAGTCTGGAAGTCTTTGTCTTTAAACAGCACAGATGACATAAAGAAAGTTTGATCTTTTTTGTTTGTCAGCCCTCGTTCTGTTTATTTTCCTCTTGTTGTGTCTGACCTGATGCTTTGAAAAGCAAAGTTTGGAAACTAGACCCTCAGTCTCTGGCTTTATACTGAAACTTTATATAAATGTAATTTGCAAAATGGCTTGATATTAGGATAGAGCCTGTGAGTACCCAGCTGAATGTGATGATAGTTCTGGGCTTGTTGTGTGATGACTGCACAACCCCCTGATGTATATTTGCTGACTGTTTATGCATTGTTTAAATGTTAAATAATGGATTTGATTCTCAGGTTATAAAAAGTTGAAATCACATGTAGACCTCAAAGCTGTTAGACTGAGGAATTTATCTTTCTAAACACAATCCCACTCCCCCACCCACACACCCACGCTCCTGCTCCAGGCCTCTATACATTACACACTTTCACAGCAGCAGTGAGCCCACCCATCACGCTCCCCGCCTCCTGCCCTCACAGCTTCAGTGGCTTACACGCAACATTTAAGAATCCTTTTGGTTGGCCCTTCTCATGTAAGAGGGAGATATCAACAGGGATGGATAACGTTTTTCTCAAGCAACACGAGGGGCCTCAGAACAGTTTCAATTTCAGCATAGTTTGTTGCTTTGAATGTGTTTGGATCAATATTTAGAGGTCATGCAGGCTCACGTGCATCATGTATAGAAACAGTATTTAATGCTTCACTGAGCTTTTAATTAGTACAGATCTTGGTGGAGAATGTTCAGCAAAGCATTCCCACAGGTTATGCAAATAGACCTTTATACAGTCAAGCACACATAAGATGAAATTTATCTACAGGTAGGGAGGGATGGTTTTTTTAGACTCACACAGGTGGATGAGGCCTTGAGTTTCAGACTGACAGCCTTTCTGTTCTCGACCGCCTCTTTGGTGACACACACAACACCTTCATTTGGCACCGGCTGCAGACAGAAACAAAAACTGTATTTATCCATCTCACCATTAGACTGCTGTTTGCCATCGACTGGATTGTAGACATTATGACGCCATTTGGTGGAAATTTGAATCCCAATACCACACACAGCCTTTTATTTTAATGTTATTCAAAATGATCAGAGGAAACCTAAATGTATGCCTGCAGCACATGCAGCTGAACAACAAACTCCTTTTGACCCTTCTCAGAAAAGTCAGGAAGTTAATTTATTCAATAATGCATACAATGCAAATTTGTGTCCGATTTTGGCTGGAGGCCTTTTTGTAAACAAGACCAGAGAGACTCAGTGCTGAATTGAATGAAAATGCATAATTGATTTCCTCATGCATCATATAAACTGCCACACTCTCTACTTAAAGAACAATCAATGGCAAGTTGTATAATGGCATGATGCATATGCTGGGAATTTGTCTAAAGTAGGTTTCAGATTCAGGAGAATGTGGAGAAAAACTGAATCTGGAAAAAATAATATCTGCAGTTCAATGCATGTCTGTGGGAATCTTGATCCGTCTTACCTGTGGAATGTTTCCAGGGCCGTCACCTCTAGATGGCATAGGTGCCGGGGTTTCTGCCTCCTCGACTTTAGGTTTGTCGGTTTGTGCCAACACGGTGGTCTGAGCTCCCTCATCGGCTGCCTCCTCTGGAGCCGCAGGGCTGCTGTTCTCATTGTTTCCAGCCTCTTCTGTAGCTGCTGTGGTCTTTTCAGTCGGCTGTTGAGGTTCCATAGTAGGGAAAACCAAGATTTGTGGATCTACTGGCTCTGAAAAAACAATGTAGCTTTAATTTTCAGCTTTTCTTATTCTTCATGGGTTTTTATTGTTTAAATTATTTATAAAATATGATAACCTTCTAGCAGAATGAAATAGACTCTCCAGAGCCAATGCTGGGTTTGACCCTTTCACTTATGCTTTGGGCCAATAGATCCCTCTAAGTTTAATAAGCACCATCATTGCATTGAAATCATTGCATCCTGCAGCCTTATTTGCAATTACTGTCTTGATATGACGGACCATGCCTGCGCAGTATAGTAGTTCTGCATGAGTGACTGCCAAAGTAATTGACATGTTTTTTTTTTTTTTTTAAATGAATGAATGGTTGTGTTTGGTTGTGTTGCTTACCAGTGGTTGCTTTTGGAATCATATCTCCTCGAACGTATGACTCCAGAGATGGAACTGTTGCCGCGACAATTTCCTCCTCCTGTGCCATGACTCCAGCTGTAAAATCAGAATAAAGTCATATGTCACCTTGTCTGTGGCAGCCGATTTCATCATTTCAGCTTAAAAGCAAACTGTGACATCTTCTCCCATATCAGTTCATTATTCCTCTAAAGGCCCAACATAGTTTTGAAGTGAGGTTGTAGCTCACAGCTGAGATTGTGACTTGCTGTCGTAATGTGAGTTATCTCATGAACTCATAGTATGTGAGAGGTCTCCTGAGTATTCACTGTAACTTATCTATGTGTCCCCAGAGGCCCCCGCTCTGGAGGACGAGGTAATAGATCTTTAATAGATCCTGTTGCCGTAGATAAAAGACGCTCTCAGATTCATGCATCACGTCATGAAATAATTTACTTTGAAATTAAATCATGCTCAACTCAACAAGGTCTTGAAAAGAGTGTGTGTGCACAGTGACTCATGTTTGCTGGGCCATAAAAGCATTTCTGAAATATGTTTCAACGGAATTACATTTGATTAATGCTCTCAACGTGCAACTGAGAGGTTTCAGGCAATGATGCCATTGAACACATCACTTTTTCCAAAGTTTTAATTTATGCAGCAGGCCATTATTCCATTTGCAGGGAGCTTTGTGACTACAGGAGTCCCTGAAAAATCGTGACCTTGGTCAAATATTTGTCGTCAGCTGTATGTTTGATTTCTTTGTGCTAATTTAAAAAATATGCCACCACGCCCTATGGGCCCTGAGTGAATGAGCCACAGATCGTTATTGCTGTAATTTGCTGAGGTCAAATTGCAAGCATAGTATCTGGAGTCGACCCTGAATACCTTGAATGCATTCTCTACAACCAGATCTCCCTGACTCAGTCTAACAACACATTACCTCATATTCAAAACATTTCCATACTGCCTTACCTCAGATCTCAACCTTTCTTAACCTTTCACTTATTTGAATTCCTCACCTCACTAGATTATGTTTTAAGTTTCATGTTTTAAGCTGCATAGTGCATCTATTGCCTTTGTTTACACTGAGTGTTACCTCAGTTGTAGACTTAAAGTTTGTGTCTTTTAAACATGACCTTTAGATTTGTCTATATGACAATAACTTTGAGAATACATTTTTGACAATTGACCTATCATTTGCTGGTGCGAAAGACCTTCAAACATATGCCGGATATTCCCCACCCTGACCTATGCATTGTTTAAATTATTTACAGGCTTATTTGAAATACAACTAATAACTGTAAATATTTGTTACAACATCACAAATACATGTATATGCACATTTTTAGGTGGTATTTCAAAGCTTTGCTCGAGAAACTGTTGAGTATAAGACAACTGGAGGTGTTTCACTGCTCTGCTCCTCTCTGTCTCCATGTGGTCTCACCCATTCCTGTCAATACTTGATGTTGCCCCACATGAGGCCTGTGTATTCACACAGTGGTGGCACTGTGACACTCTTCCGCTGACTTCCCCAGATAAATCATTATTACAGACAGGTGCCACAAGTGCTGAATAAACGCTCCGTGTCTGTGTGTGTGTGTGTGTGTGCTGCTGGCAGATGGAGGCTGTAATCTCTAGCATGTTTAGCAACTGTGCCTCGCAGCTGTCTGTCAGCCAGTATCTTCTGCACCCTGTGGAGGTTTAAATTGAAGGAGGAAGATCACAGTCACTGACCTCCAGGCTGTTTGGCGATTGCTGCCACCATGTCGGATCTATTATAAAAGCTCGCATGCTCAGGTTTCACTGCGGAGCCGAGATGAAGTCAAATTTAGTGCCTTATCTTGGTATGCCTGCTGTCTGTAGTTTACCATGAGAAGCATTAGTGTGGGCGTGGACCAGCAGTAGGTCAAGGGCTCCCTAACCTTGTAAGTCCTTCCCTTGTCTTGTAGCCTCCAGCTGCCATCCCTCCACCATCTCTGAGGTGGTCTGTTTGCTTATTTTACCGGAAAAGGACGAGGTGCAGATTGGTGCTGCTGGTCAGGCGTAAATCAGGGCTCCTCATACAAATGTGACTCACAGGAGTGCCAGAGTGCAGAGGCTAAAATGTGTCGTTTCAGCTCTGTGAGCACTTACTGTCATCGGGTGAGTTGTAGCCGACTGGGAGGTAAAACTTGTCAGGGGTGTTATGCGTCTAACGACAGACACTGAAGCTGATGAGCGTGTTTAGTTTGGAGCGTAGGTCGGTCTCTGATGAAAACTTGGAGGAACGTTGTGATGATTTACTGGAGGCTAATTTCCTTTTGAGCCAGAGTAGCTCTGTCAATATTTAAAAAAACTGTTTCCGTGTTTATGCAGCACATTTCTGAGTTTAGGGGATTACTGTGGTTTTTAAAGCCATGATGCAAAAAGGAAAAGAAAAAAAGTCTGGTGCTCATGATGTCATAGCACCTCAAGCACACTTGTAAAAGTTGGCTGCAAAATTTCAACCTGTTTGTTGGACTTCACTGACTTCAACACAGCTATCAGTCATTTCATACAAAGGGTCCTGACAAAAGTCTGGATGGAAGAGAATCTGTCTCTTCAATCCCTCCACTGGCGATTATTACATCATTTTACTGAACTTTTGACCTGTACAAAATTTCCAAAATAATCTGAGACGTCCACAACCCTTGAGCCTCACCTCACATACAACAGACTTGTCTTTCAGCCCTTCCTTTCTTTTAATGTTCAAGATATTACTCATTGGTTGCATGTCTGCCTATTATTGCACAAAAACAACACACGTCATCGTAATCAGGCCTCCGTGTGCTCTGCAGCATGAGACCTGACTCCACTGCTCTCAGGAGGATTTTCCCACCAGATTGCTCTGAGTGAAGGCTGTGGTCTGGAAAGACTCCACCCTGCTACCCCCCTCCATCTCTTGGGACTCCGGATGGAGGAATGTGGCGGGCTTTGGAAGAAGACGAGCCTTCACTCCCTCCAAGTGTTTTCTGTCTGCTCGCCCTCTACAAGTCACGCACAGCTAATCCCAGGCATCTCTCGAGGTGAGATGCAGAACCTCCAGCACCATGTACTGAGATATTCAACAACATGCCAAGAGTCTGTTTTTAACAGCTGATAGCACTCTCATGGCTCAAAGAGGCTTTGTCGCATGATACTAACAGCAGCCTCGATGGACATAGGCTCTCAAATATCTTTGTTTTTCTAAGTTCTTATCTTCGTCTTTTACATGTACGTCACCTCTTTTTCCTCCCAAGATCCAGACATTTAACTTGTGGACATGCATGGTAATAACTCAAGAGGAAATGATTTTGACATGCATTCAAATCTCAGGAACATGTCCAGACTGTATTGCAGGTCCTTATGTGTAGAAATTTGACATTTTCAGGAGGTATGGACACTCCTGTGGCTTCGGCCTCCAGAGTAGACCTGTGCTCTTAAGAGACCAAGTCTTAAATTATGGCTGAATATCCCTGAAACCCCCTGGCCTCTCCCCACTTCTGTTGAGAAAACCCCTGCACCGTGTAATAGGCCATGAAGAGGTGATAATGGTCTGCAAAGGTTTGAGGACCACCATGGCAAACTCCCATAGCCTGCGTTTCTGCTAACACCCTCCTCGCCAGTTACCGTGTAATATATTGTTTTCATAGAACCGAGACACCTGTGTATCTTAGAACGTCAGAAATTGAGTTGGCAGCTTTGACTAATGCCACAACGCTTTACTCAAAGATGTCTTCACTGCTCTATGTGTCCGGGAGTCTGTTCAGCCAAGACAGCTTCAATAAACACTCAGGACACATTACCCTCCCCTTTTCCATCAGGGTTAAAAGTACACACATACAGTACATATTCCTGGAAATAATCCGTGCATATGTATCTGCTGGTTATATATATAAATGCATTCCGCAGACTGAGTGGGGGTGGGTGATGCATCTGTATTGCTTTTATGTCGCTTTGGATTAGAGCAATAAGAACGTCTGCTAAATGACTTTGTAGACTTGTAGACTTTGTAGTAACTGTGAAAGTGGTGATTTGTCATCTGTATAGCGTAACACAAGACATTCACACTAAATGTGAACAATGTTAAACTGAGGGAACGCTGATAAAAAAGGGTCTTTCTTTATTCTGCCGCCTAAATTCAGCTCAGGGTATCATGACCTGACTTCACTCTGGCATCAGCTGGATAGAGATACGATTCAAGAGCATACCACCTCCACCCTATGTATTGGAGACGTACAGGAAAGGCTCAGTGATATGTTTTCATTGACAGTTTATCAACCTTATTAATATCCCTAAGATCTGATTATAGAGGACCTTGGGTTCACCTGAAGATTCGTCAGATGTTTTTATTGTGAAAAACATATAAGTATGTTTTTTGTTATTCAGCTCCAACTGCGTTGACCTCTCGTTAGCTTTGTAAAACAGTATTTTGTATGAATTTAAACGCCCTTCATTCACTCTTGTTTTCTCAGTATGGCCGTCTTCATTATTTAATATCCTGCTGCCCTTAAAGAATCTGAATTTAAGAGCAAAGCGTGTGCAGAGGAATGTGACATCGGAACCCAGTCCCTTAGGGTTAAACATGCTCTGCAACTCTACCCTCTTTGAAACAACAGACTGCTGACCCCACCATGTTGACCCACCCCACACACACACACAGCCTGCACCCCCACTCACGTTGTTCCTGTCACAGCGATTAATAGCAGAGCCTTGGCCATTCTCCTCTCCTGGCAGAAAATCAACTCGCTCTCATGGTTTCAATCAGGCTCGTGAAGCTGCTCTTACTTCAGCAACACTGCCCAGCTGCACCGCTCACCCAACCCAACCCTGCGGCCTCGGCGGCTTCTTATCGAGAAGCGGCCGCCTGTTAACGGGGACCACATTCAGGAAACATGACATCTGCTTTCATTTGGCAGCATTAAATCACCACCCACAACCCTCCCCCACCCTCAACATACACAACTGACCACTACGATTACCTTGAATGAGCCTGTCTGCTTTGAGTGTGTGCAGGTAGACCGTGAGAGGAGAGGATCCTGTTTCAGTGTGAGTCATATCTGGCCATCAATAGCTCCAAGGCTCAGCATTGATTTTGTCCAGAGAGGACTTGAGACGAGCAGTATCTTTCAAAACAATCTACCGGAGTTATTCCTGCACGCATATCAAGGGGTGGTACTGAAAAACAGCCATAATAAGCCATTACGGCTCACAGCTGGAGTGCACTTGGTCGACGTGCAAGGATTTGTTCTCTGCCTTAAAACGTCGTTTGCTTTGATTCCGGTTTTTCTTGTTGCATGTTGCCGTGTGATACTCAATACTTCACTTCCTTTTCCCATACATGTGTCTAGTTTACAGATCAGATTCCAGTCTCTTCTGAGTGTTTCAGTCTCAGGGAAGTTAACAGCACTTACTGTACGTGAACTATGCAATCACAGTGAATAGACCACACCAGTGCAGAGCCTAAAGACACTCCCAGATCAGATGACAGAGCAGGAGACACAGGTTTTAATCGGCATCAGCTCCGATCAGCAATGATGGAAGTAGGAGACCTAGAGAACATGCAAATTCTCTGTTCCGTTGGGGTGCATGTACTATATTTTTACATCTCGTGAACAATGCACAACAGCAATATTTCACTTTGCATCATGCAAAATGCAACAATAGCAAGACAGCAAGGTGAGGGGGCTTCTCAATTTCCGGCAGACTTGTGGCATTGACTTGGAATAAAAAAAGACTATTGTACTTGAAATTGAGAAACCTGAGTATACCTGCCAATATTGATGTGAGAGATGCTAATAGCAGAGGGGGGAAGCAGTTTTTCTTATCAGGATGAAAGGATATTGGATCTTCAGCATGTGTTGCTTTGTGTTTGTTTGATTCCAGATGTCTAGCCACCGCTGCCTCACTTGACTCTGGGTCCTGACTTGGCTCGCTCAGTGCCGCTCGCTCTCACGAGAGGACAGAGGTCCCTGTTGCTTCTGTAATTCTTCTTCTGTGTCTGGTACTTCAAGGGGTACAACACAAACAGCGATTTACATAATTACATGCTCTGGGGTTGGCAGCGAGGCTGGGCCGGGTCTCATGCTTGAGTAAGGAGCCTCCTAAAAACCACTTCACAGCGCAGGCAGAGCTTAAACGCTACTACGAAAATTGCTTCTAAGTGTAGTGTTTTCTGAAATTCAGCCCGGGACATTCCAATCATGTCACTGACAACAAAGGGGAAATCGGAGCATACTTCATTTAACCTTGTCCTGCTTCAGCTCACATCTGCTAAATGGTCTCTACAGGGGTTTCCCCCCAGTGTTTCTGATCGTCTCCCTATGCTCGCCAACATCTGTAAATCTGCTCTGACCACTTGCATAACTCTGCTCCATCACTCAATTCAACAAAGTGGGATGTTGCCTCCCGCTACAGACAGATGGTTTATCATTGAGTTGACTTACAACTCAAAGGCAGAACAAAAGTTTGGTTTCGAAATCGCCAGTGTGAAATGATGTCACAGCAGTTTTCTTTTGTGAAAAGCAGATGTAGCGCTTTCTGACTGAAGATGATCTCATCGCCATAATCTATATCCCACGAACGAGCCAGGAGGTTTGAATTAAGCAATTTAGTGGTGTCATTCATTCCCAGCCACAAGAGAGGGCATTACGAACGATGGCGTAGCTGCAGTTCATCCTCAGCTCCATTTCCTTTAACATGGACATGTGCTGCGTTTATTTGGATCAGATCGTGGTTTGTCCACTATTAAAGGATGAGATGACAACAGAAGTGTGTCCACATGATGGATTTCTTAATTTTCTTCCTGCCACTGCAGAGAATTGATGAGCTAAACTGGAGCTTTATGCAGTCACCCACCTGAGCTGGTCCACTTTCATAAAACCTTCTACAAGTTCTGCTTGATACCAATCAGCTGAAAAGTTCCTTGTGGGGATCGTCTTTGTTACTCTGAAGATATTACAGAGAATCTATTACTTTAAACAAATGAAACGTATTGATTGTTTTGATTCATGTTGTCTTTATGCATCGTTAAACATCAGTCATCCTCGGTGCACCTCCCTACATCAGCACGACCACATTTCAGACGTACATAAAACTCCACACCCTCCTCTCACGCACTCTCTCAGTCGGCCTCACATTGCAGCCAGCTAAATATAAACCCACATTTCTCGAGGTCCTCCGTGATCATGGGAGTCAGGTCAATGGAATAGCAAGCATAGCAGCGCAGGGCCGCTCATAAATGGTTTAAAACTGAACAGTAAAAGGCAAAAAGTCTTCAGAAGAAGAATCCTAAAATAAAATCCTCATTTAAACATCCCCCAACATTAAGAATCCTTCTCCCCATATCGATTTCTTTGTTTGTCAAAGTGCCCCGCAAAGTCGCATTTTTTTTTCTTTCTTTCTGGGAAATAAAACCATTTTACTCAAGACCTGTAACGACTCAGATGTTATAGATTCACTCTCAGTGCCGAGATGGTATGATAGTATTACATTCCAGTGAGTAAAAGGGTTGTAGGGTTAAAACCTGGATCCCACTCAAATGACCATTCAAACAAACACTCCTCCAACCCCACCCCTCCTGCCCCTCCCTCCCTCCCTGCAGATGGCCTAACAATCCTATTTTACTATTTCAGTTTATTCCCCCTCTTTTAAAGTACTTACTATTTAGGAGCGAGGCGATGAGCAGCGCCGTGAACGCCAACATCTTGCTGGGCTCTCTGTTTGTCTTTGCAGATGATGCTACCATTCTCCTCCTGAGCGTGCACACGTCCGACGGGTGTGAGTGAAAAGAGAGGGAAAGAAAGAAAAGGGCTGGGGCCGGTTGAGCCTGAGCAGTTTAGGGTTTCCTCTTTCACTGAGCGGGACAGGGTGGATAAAGCTCCACTTGTGTTCTGTCAGTTTTTTATATAGCACCCCCCCCCACACACACACACACCCAACACCCCTCCCTGCTCCCCACTCCTTTACTGAGGCCCAGCCCAACATCCAGTCCTCCCCTGGTTCCTTTAACCCTTCCTGTGTGCCCCCTCCCCTCGAGAAGGAGAGGGCGCAGGGCAGATGGAGGGAGGGCGGGGGGGGGGGGGAAGGGGGCCTTTTTGGGGGGGGGGGGGGGGGGGGGGGGGGGGAGAATGGAGTCTTGTTTGGATGTTATGTATTTAAAAAAGAAAGATAAACTTAGTGCAGCATTCTTCAAATGCCTTCCCATGTTTATACTCTCATTAAATATGCTGTTCCCATGTTTAAAACTGTCCACCATAGTGTGTGTGTGTTACAATGCTGCAGAAAATGCTTTGGCCATCATTGCTAATATCTGCGCTCGTGCTTGGTTTCTGCGTCCGCCTGAACTGTGAACCCAGTCTGGACAGAGGCAGTAATCCACCTCACGATGAAAGGTGATATCTGACAATGGGCTGTGACACTGCGGCCCTTAATAGGCTTACGGAGATAGACTCCAGAGCCGAATAATCAAACCCACAGACAAAGGTGTTTGCCTAGTGTTATGTTAATGATATTAATCCAAGCCCCCTCTTCTCTGCCAGGCCATCAATCAACAGCCACCATCCCGGGAGTGAAGACACCCCCGGATCGGCTTAACAGCCGCTCGCACCTCCGCAGAGTCATGAAAGCCCCCCAGCAACCCCCCAGCACCCCCTGCAACTGCCAAGATCTCTGCTTCACTTTTTGTCGATGGTTGTTTGCTGCTTCGCTTGTGGTTCTCATGCTCTGTGTAAATCACACATCTGGAACCACTGGAGGAGGTATGCTAAATGAGTTGTTAAAAAATAAAAAGCCCCACCCTCTCAGACAAAGGAAAAACTAGCAACAACAGCGAGTGGAGAGAAGTAAACCAGTGAACCACAGCTACGCCTTAACAATCTTTGAAAAACGCTCCTGTAATTTGATACCAGTTGTGCCTCTAGCCCCCCCTCACCCCCCTGTCCCTGTTATGGCCCCATCCTCCCCTCCCAATCACTCCATTTCCTCCCTGTTACCCCCGTTGCTGCTTGCCCGGTCCCCAATCAAACAGTGAACTCAAACAGCAGGGTGCTGAGGAGGCCAATTGGCCCCTGACTGTGACTCGAGATGAGCCTGGCTAGAAACCCCAAGAGAAAAGCAGCAGTGTGCCCATTTCAGCGTGCACAGCTGGACACCAGCAGTCACGTCACCACAGTAAAACATTCATTAGACTGTTAGCTGGTTAAGTATTTCTGTTACTTGAGCCCTCATGAATCACAGCTTCCTGTCAAAAAAGACCTTATACCTTCACTCAGAGCAGCAGGACGAGCCCCGTCGTGCTGCCCGTGTTTTCATGCACCATTTCTTCCTCGCACAGATCTCTAAACGTTTTAATTGTCACATACTCCAAAGTGTGTTATGACACCTGGAAGTTCAGGCTTGCTGAAATGCTGTCTCGTGATTCCGATCGGACAGTCGTTGCTTCTTACGGCTTTATTTGTTTCGAGCTCTTCCACTGTTCTGCACATCTGTTGCAACTTATGGCGTTTGAGAACACAGCCCCTCCTCTCCTTGTAGCTGCTGCAGGGTCTCTTCAGTAACAGTACATTGAACTTACCATATATCTGCTGCTGCCATAGATTACCTCTGACGGCCGTGTGTATCTTGGTTTAACTTGCACGTGTGTTTTTAACCAGATGTGACAGATTTGTTTCTTCCTTCCATTCGTTGTGCAGCTACACCTCAGGGCGTGTGTGTTACTCTGCTTTCTGAAGCATATGATGGAGCCTCCCTGAAGAATAGACGCAACGAGGGTCAATGTCAACAGAGGTGCTGTGGCTCTTTCCCCAGTATTTTACACAAAGATCCAGAGTTGTTGCCAAACATTTTGTGATCATGTTATTTTTTTTTTGTGTGAATGCACTTATTCTTTGTCTCTGAGGGATTGGTGTGACCTGGATGCAGCTTCAGCTTCAATACTAGTGACTTTGTCTGCAGTCTTTCACACATGATGCACGTAGAGGGAGGTCATCTCGGTCAGATGCATTTGGCTGTAACAGGAGAGTGTATGGATCATTCAGGAGAGAGGAGGAGTCCTGGCATGCAGCAGGCAGGGCATGATGTAAACAGTATTTGTTTGCAACTCATTGACTTTGTTTTCAGCTCCTGAAGCTCCTCTCTTTTCAGTTAGTTGAGGGCTGGCAGGGGAAAGTGTTTAAAAAATAGCTGCAGCAACAGACAGTTTGAGTAAATCGTGCAGAGTTCAGTGTCTGTCTGAAAGCAATATTTACTGCGATCCTGCAGTGAATCTGTTTTCCTGTATATCAAACCTCTGATCTGTCTCATCTCCATTCATAGAAGGTGAAAAACAAGCTTCTGTTCAGTGGAGATGCAGAAGTCCAATGCTGCCATCTTCTTTTTGTGACTCGTATGTAGAAACAAATCAATTGGGTTGCACAGCCTTGAACACTCAGGCCAAGACACTTCTATGTGTATTAATAAGAAAGTTGTGCAGTATAACTTGTCAAACTGAGCTGATGAAGAGGCTTCCACTATAAATTCCACTTCTTGGATGTTTTAGGGTCAATGGTAATGGTAAATCTTATTTTGCAGTAATAAAGTCTCAGCAGTTAATTGGACTCCCCAGGATCACTGAGGTTCGGCTGATGAATCACTGGCTCCTTTAAATTGCAGCTCCGTCTCTGAGAGCTTATTAGCAGAGTGTGTCAGGGATGATATTCTTGAAGCAGAGTCGAGGTTTGCGGTAAAATCTCACAGACTTCCACGCTGCATGTAGGAAGAGAACGTGTTAGTTATGGTCATGGATTATATCCTATTTCTGTAGGTTTCAGACAGAGAGCTTGAACTATAAAGTCATGAGTGCAGTTGCCCAGTGGCTTTTCTTAATGGCTTTATTTAAAATGCAAACAGTCAATGCGCTATGAATAAAAATATAAGATCAAAGGCCAAGATGGTCTCTACATACTTAGTTTATGTCGTCCCAGCAAACGGTGTGTGCCTGCAGCAGACTGTTGTCAAGGCAGTTCTTATTGTATTGCTTAAGTTTAAAGTAAAAAAAAAAGAAATCGCAGACCTTATAGTTCACATATGTTGCAGTAGCTGCAGTGTTCATCCTCTGAGAGCAGGATTTCACCAGCTGTGGAGTATTTGCACAGAGCCCCAGAAAAAGATGGGAACAGGAAGTTGTAAAACAGGGACTCACTAATGTGACTTCTTTGTGGGAAACAAATTTCTTTGGCACACACTTATGTAATTGGCAACAGCTTCAGAGAGTCATGCTTCTGTTCTGACTGAAGTCAGAAGGAAAGAAACGCGCAGTCAATTACCTCTAACAGTGTTTTCTTTTTTTTTAAATTAATGACACCTTCTTCGGGTCAATTTCTCTGAACAAACGCACATGCTCTTACTCACTCTCGTAAACACTGACGCACATTAGTTGGTATTTTATGGAGCTTCTGGAAATGGAAGGCGTAAAATCCCACACAGTTCACTGTGGCACTGTGGGAAGGAGCGTGCAGGAGCCAGGGGAGGGAAGGTGAGGGAGGAGGGGCAGCGGGAGGAGGTTTCTTTTCAAACTGCGGCAAATGGTGACCGTTACCTCGGCGGGGGCCGGGCCGAGCAAGGTCTGTGACTTTAGGCGGGAAGGAGAAGGGGGAAAAAAAAGGACGAATGAAGTCATTTCTTCCTAAAACAAACTGTGCATCAGTGGCGTCCCTGTGTGGGCTCTCTCAGCGGTGTCAGGCTGTAGTGTTGGTGTCATGACCCCTTGGATTGATGCATAGCCCTGCAGACACACACACTCACTCAGTCAGTCCCTCAGGCCTAGGTGCTAAAACAGACACGTCTTGTCTCCCACATGTCCTTTGCCCTCGTCACATGTTCACAGCCTCTCACATGATCTCCTGCTCTCGTCCCAGACTGTGGTCAAGCTGGTGTAAACACTTAATAGATGTTGAATAATAGTGGCCCTGTCTCTGTTGGCCAGCTTCTATCCGCCTGTGTTCATGACTCTAAACACAAGATGGCACTGCTAGACTAGCTGTGCTTTCCAGATCAGCCTGCTGGACGTTTGCTCCCTCAGTAGATCATGAAACTCATAATTTATTGATTAATACTGAACATTTTGTTGGGATTAAAATCAGTGACCTTGTCGTTTCGAGTGGACAAATTACTGCAATTAGCTGGTGACATAAAATGCCTTCACTGGATGAGCCCATTTAATAAATCCTGTGATAAGTTGTGGCTGTTGGAGACCGAGCTGTGGCGGTTCAGGATTTGTTTGAAGCGGTCATCAGGTATTTTTTGGGCAGATGTTTTTTGCAAGAACAAATACACGAGTGTCTTATTTTATTATATTATGTTTTATTGTGCGTGCTCTGATACTCCACAATGCATCAGACGAACGCAGCAGGAGCTCGGTGCCTGCAGACCGCTGCAGCCTCAAACCTGCGTTCCAGCTGTGCTAAAAATAATTTAAAGCTTCAATGTGCTGGAGTGGGCGTGTCCATTATAGACAGGAACACAAGTATAACATATTTGTGTCTGTATGTCACTGGATTTTCCCTCCCAGATGAAAATAACCGCAACCCATGTCCAAAGAAGGACATGTATATGTTCTTTCTGTGTGTGCAAGGATGCAAGTCATGCAATCACCATACGGCAGCTTGGCCTTGTCCAATAGATAATGCTGGTTACAGGTCTTTTTCGGAATGTGTAAAAGTGACCTTCAGACTCCATTAACAATAGAATTCAGTTCAGTTTGGTTTGTATAACACAAAAAACATATTAGATGGCAGACCTTGAATCCGCTCCTACAATGAGCAAGCATTGGCAAATGTGAAAAGATAATTTCAAGTGGAGTCAGAGCCGTTGTGGGCGACCGGTCAGGGTGAGCGCAGACAGATGAGATTCATGTCTGAAACATGCTGTTGTGTTGATCGTGTCCCTGATGCTGCTGCTGCTGCAGAGCACTGGTAACCTGTCCATTTAAAGTTTATTAACGTTGTACATATCGCTGGCCCAAGAGGGAAGATGAGTGGTTCTTGTGATATTTCAGCCACAGACAGATGAGACATTTCTAGAATTTCTAGAATATTTTTAGTATTTTTTTCCAGTCATTTGTTTATTAGGATTGGATCATTTCTAATAATCTTTGATCAATGATATGACAAGACAAATTCTGCTGGTCGTTTCAAGAGACAGAAAATCTAAGGCCGAACGTCCTCCATTCCACATTCAGAGCTCCAGTTTGAATTATTCCTGAAGATCTGTAGCCTGTGTGTTCGGTCAGTTTCTCAATCAAATATTCAGGCTGGCTGAGGGTCTGTTAATCCTGGGAGCGCTCGCCCAGCGGTTTCTCTGAAATTAAGAGTTTCCCCTTCATTATACCGTGCAAGCCACATATAATGTTGTTACATCAGTAATGAGTCAGGGCAGGGTGAAATAGGATGACAACTGTCAGGGATTGACAGAAGAATAATATGGCTTCTAATGGCTGTAGCAGATCCATAAACCTGTCCGGTACCATTCAACCACACAGTCTATCACGCAGATATCCCACGGCTCGCTCAGCTGTCAGCGGAGGAGGTTTGAGTCCTAATGGTCGTCCTCGGCGCGAGCGTGTGTGTGAGAGGAGTAAGCGAGGGTGAATTGACGGCTGCTGAGTGGTTCACTCTGACAAGCAAAGACAGAAGCGAGGGCAAGATGAGGGGTTAGAGTCTGGCAAGTGTACAGAGGACCCTTCGATACACTGACGACACCCCCACCCGCACCTGACAGGTATGGGTTGGGAGGACAGGTTGTGTTCATACAGCCCTCCGTCCTCCCCCTCCCTGCATCTCTCTGCTCTGCCTGCCCAGAGTCCCGAGGGGTAAACATGAATAATATATTCTTGCTCCTTATGGCAAGTGCTGAGGAGCCCCCTATATGCTGCTCACACGCCACACTGAATGCTGTCACAGTGTGACGGCACAGCCCCGCGCTCCATTCTGACGGGCTACCCGTCACATGGGGCTGTGTTGTGTTTTGGTCGGAATAAAATTCAAAAGGCATTTAGTTGTTTTCTTCAGGAGGTATCTTTCACACGCTCTGTGTTTCCATGTGTGTTTGGTTGTGTTCTGCAAATGGAGATACCAGGAAATACATGGATTTATCAGCCGTCAAGGTTTTTGTTTTAGTCTGTGTTTGCTTTTGTCTATTAATTAGCAGGCTTATGCCAACAGTACTGAAAGGAGACCTTCATTTACATCTGTATCTAAAACGCTGATTGATAATCATAATGCGCTCATGCATTAGCGTCGAACATGAAGCTCGTTTAAGTGCAAAACCTGAACATGTCGCTGGGGTTCCATGTCAGACATTATCTTGCTTTTAGTGCTTTCTCATGAAAACCCAGTAGCAATTTAACAATTAAATTACCATGCAAGTGCTCCTCTAACTTAATTACCATGGATTATCCAGTTACGTGTGGCAGAGTTCAGATTGGTTGGAAAATAACGTGACCTCTGATGGCAGCAGCTGTTTGTCTGTGAAATCTAAAACAGAAACGTGGTGCTCAGGGGAAAAGATCAGCACATATGGAGGAGGTGTGTTTTTGTCATGGTGCAAATTGCAGCAATATAAAATATGAGTTCACCACAAACCGAGCCACACAGACGACATTTTCCTCAGCTGCGCATTTAATGTATAACAACAGTACAAAGTGAAGTTTTCGCTTGCAAAATAGTAGTTGTTTTTTTATGTACAGTATTTATACAATAATATATAGTTTAAAAAACATTACAGTTTATTGCACGACACAGTTTTAAATTAGCATTATTATCGGACCACACATGAAACAGACAAGTTCTCTGTCACATTTCAACACTTAACAGGAAATGGATTTATCATCTATTTTATTTCATCTTTTAGATTAACATGAATCAAGGTCCTGTGGGGAGTACATTAACCCCACTGATACTGAAATGGTAAAAAAAAAAAAAAAAAGACGAGAGAAACTCTTCAGAATTAATTTGACAGACAGCCGCAGTGACTCTTAATGGGACAATTAAACGGGTGCGAGCTGAGAGAGAGATGCTCCTCTCTCCTGCTCCCAGTTTAAACTGAAACCCAGGCGGACAGTTTCTTCATGATAATTGTTTTAAAAGGTTAGATATGGCACTCTATAAATACAGCAGCAAGGAGACGACAGGCAGTCGGGTCACATTTACACCGAATGCCGAATGAAAAAAATCGTATGAAACGCGGAAATAGTCAGGATGTAAAGCGAAGACATCACGGTGAAGCGTCGGACATTTAATGAATAAACTTTACAAAGACCAGCTGCTGATCCAGACGCATACATTATGGATCACATGTATCCACCTGGTGCACAGAATATAAGGAACACCTGCTTTATAGGATCTGAGCTCTCCAGGGTTCCAAATCCGTTTCCCCCTCCCCGTGATTAATTTCCAGGTTACGTTCAAAGTGGATTTATTGGGGAAATCAACGAGGCATCAAAGTCTTCATCTGACTTAATCTGAGCAGATGACTCCACGGGAGCAGCAGGTGTTCCCCATATCTCGCACACTTGGTGCATTTCAAGTATCAAGCTCAATGTAAACAATGACTGATGGAACACGGAGGGAGCGGGGTCAGGCTAATCTGATCCTGGATCAGGCTCATAGCATCGTTAATCATGCTCTCTGCTACAGTTCCATTTGGTCTCCACTTATCTTTGAATGGCTGAATTAGTGGTCTCGCTATCTTAAATGGGATCTTTTCCCGTTCTATTAATAGCATCTACGGGAACATTTAACATGAATGAAACATGAGAAATATTTGGCACAAAAAGCCCGAGAGCGGATCTGGAAATGTATCTACATACTGAAAGTGTATTTCAAATTTACACACAACCATTTTTGGCGTTGGATTTTTAAAGCCTCACCTTGGACAACGTTTGCGTTTAGTTTTCTGACCCTCGCAGAGTTTAACAGAAAATGAAACAAAACAGTGAGTTTCAAGTAGGTGAATGAAAGTAGCGATGCCACAGTCTTTAGTTCTTTAAGCCTTTACAAGGCAACAGGAAAAGGCTTAGCAACACAAAGTTCCACATCTCTGCTCCCATTGGCTCGGAATGGAGAGGTCGCTCCGAGCCTGTGATATGTACCTCGAACAAGCGTCCTTCATCTTTGACGTATAAAAAGTACTTGGTGTCTCGCCATTAAATCGGCCTCAGTCTCTGTTGAGCGCCTCCAGTGACTTTTCAAGTGGAGTCTTTCTTTATTAAGTGCTGTTTTATGACATTTAGTATAAGCACCGACTACAAAGACAAAGCGTTACCCAGCGGGAAAAGAACTGGCAGCGAGTTGAGCATCCGGCGGCAGCCCGAATCCTCTTTCTTCTCCTCTCCCTCTATATACAGGAGCATGTTTTGGAAGCTGGGCGTTTGCCTGCTGGAGTTTCTTCTGAAAAAACGATGACACTGGATGCAAACGTCGTGCTTTGGGACAATCTGCTGTTTGATGTGTGCTGTGGATTGTGTATGTACACTGGTGTGTGTGTGTGTGTGTGTGTGTGTGTATGTGTTTGGTTAAACAATAGGTCCATAGCATACATCTGTGTGTGTCTGTGTACATGTGATGGCGATTGATTTATAACTCCTCTCTGTGTGTATGTGTTAGTGTATATGAATGCGTGTAATTGTGTGTGTGTGTGTGGGGGGGGGGGGGGTTCCCCCCGGTCTCAGCTCTCTGTAGACATGGCTGAGATGATCTGCTCCACTTTATACGCCAACTTTTGCTTCTGGGCCTGTTCATCTTGCTCCAGTGCCTCAATGATCTAAAACACACACGTGCACACGTGCGCAGACACAAGCACAAAGAGAGAAACACACACATGAGCACAAACTGCGAGACCACAGATGCGTTGAGGCATATTATTGGTCAGCTATAGGAATCATATGCTCACATATAAACTCATCCACAAAACCCTTTTTTTAATCGGCATTTCATTGTGTTGCGTTAGATCACGTTTACGTTCAAGATGAATGCTTGCAGCTGAATTCAAATGAACTGTTTATTCACATAGTCTCTCTCGCTTGTGACGTCATTGATTGGATTCCAGTGTGTTTGTGGGGTTTTAATGGGGTCTGTAAACGAAATGTCTGGTAAGAACATTTTGACACCTTTTTCCAATATCAGCACAGAAACGAAGAGCAGAGAGTCAGGTGTGGGAGGCACGTTAATAATTCAAGCCATGCACGTTCTCAAGCCTGAGTTTGGTGGTGTTGCAGCGCTCAGAGAGGTGGATGTGCAGTTTTAAAACATGGAAACTTTCACATTAGAGGCTATTATTTAGAGCTGATTGTTAAATTACACTAATTCCCTTTTCTGATTTTTTTCCTGTTCACACATTAATGAGCAATAATCCTCACAGAGATGAAATGTGTAGTATCAAAATACAGTATCTTTTTTTTTTTTTTTTAAACTGTTGGCTGAAGCAGCCACATTGGGATTTGGGGATTTTATAGATCAGAAACCATGAATTAATGATCAGTGCACACAGTGATTAACACGGAAAGTTATAATTAGTTTCAGCCCGATCTTAAAGCATTTAAACCTGTGATGTCTCCCTGCTCAGTGTGACAGGCTGACATCACTAAACTGCGTTCACCAGCCGGTCAAGAACTTCTCACTGAAAGCAGCATGCTGCGAACTCAGGGCAACGAGAGGAGAGGTTCAAATGCAGAGAGCTGAGCCACGATTCTGTAACACATTCACTTTACAGTCATTTGAATTATTGTTGACATGGAAATATTCATTATAGCGGCTTTAAAAAAAAAAAAAAAAAAAATGACAAGAAACTAACTAACAGTCTGTTCACCACAGTGGAACCGCCTCATGGTATCGGTGTTGACCCGGGCTCTTACCTCTTGGCTGTACTTGCTGACGTAGGCGTAGATCTCGTGGAGGGCACTGAGCACGTTGAACTCACTGGAGTGAAGGCGAGCCTGCTCAGCCAGATAGGCATTCATATCCTGATCACTGATGGCAGGCAGGCGGTTGATGTCAGCGTAGTACCTGAGCGGACACACACACACTGTCAGTGTCAAGGACACAGTCGTGTATACCAGAGCTTTTCTCTCTTCAGTTGGATTCAGTCCACTCTTGTGTAAAGTCAGAGATCATCCAGCGTTAAAGGCGTCTCTAAATCTGAGGAGTTTTGGCAGGAAGATGAGGAAATGCTTCACTCACGGGTTCAGTCATTTAGTCACAGTTCAACTGCCTCTAAAGCAAACCTGCGTGAAGATTTTAGAGACCAACAACACAGACTCGTATCACGACAGGATTTTCAGATCATATTAGGCTGTTTTCTGGCAAAATCTCTGCATGATGAGGTCCAGACTGTCCAGGCATCGGCGTCAGTTCTTATCCCCAAAAGCTCTCAAATCTCTCCATGATTTTTTAAACATCTCGCCTCACCACTAAACCCTTCTTTCACAACACAGCTTACAGACACGCACCTCTCTACCCAGCTCTTGTAATGCGGTATGTCCTTGGCGTAGAGTAGTTTGGTTGAGGGGGAGTCCTTCCCCAGACGGTGTTCGGACGTGGAGCAGGAGTCCATAAAGGTTTGTGCCACCACGGAGAGACAAGCGTCTGTGATGCTGCTTTTATGGATGTCGAACACAAACTGAGGATTCTTGATCACGTTGACCCAAAACCGAAGTGGAAGGCTGCAGATATTGAAAAAGCAGAAGAAGGCGGCAAAGAGAAATCATTTTGTTAAATGTGTCTTTTCAGTTTGGACAGTCTGTCGTTTGGTTGTTTGATTCACTCAGATACGAGAACAAGCTCTATGCCTCTGAAAACATTTCATTTAGAGCTTCAAACTCTGCTGAAATACCATGAGTTCAGAGAACGAGGTGGAATAAAATGAACAGTAAGATAATATTAGAGACGCGAATCTGACGAAGAAGTGAATGACGTGAACATTAAAAAAAAGCTAAACTTCTATTGCAATGTAAAAAACGAGACGGTCTCTTTACTCAGCAGAGACATGAGCTGCAGCACTCTGAGCAGTCCTTCTCACCAGTTGCTCTTCCACGTGTGGCGGACATCCGTGTCATGGATGCCGTGTCTGTCAGCCTGCTCATCCAGGAAGTCAAACATGTATTTGATAGCCAGAGGCAGGGCGGTGCCTCGACACACTGTGCTAAACAGGGTCTCAAACAGGTCGTCCACAAACTTCTGCAGGGTGCCCTGTGGACAAGAAGCAACAGGAGTAAGAACTCATAGTTCCTCAGCTCTGTGTTTACAAAGTGCTGAAATTAGTCCCAGAACTAATAAATCTGCACCGTAGAATGTTGTCTTCCTTTATCTTATTATGGTTGGCGATACTCTGGAAGTTTGACCGCACCTTTGTGGCGAGCAGCCTTGTCAGGTAGATCTCCGACACCATCTTGCTGCCGCGCTCTCCCTCTTTCTGGTCGCCATGGTCGTGGTTCTTAACCAAGTGCCAAACTTTGACGCCGCTCTCCAGGTCAGGGGTCAGCATGGGCACGCGGGAGTGGGGGCTGTCGGGACTGGTAGGGGTGGAGCGGAAGGGAACATCCACACCTGGGTGGTCCAATTTGAGATTGAAAGGAAATACGTTTTAAAATGCCCTGAATGCACATCGTAATGAAAGTGGGGACTTACTGACACAAAGCGAAAGTTTGTGTACGTGCAAGTTGGATGCGTGTGTGTGTTCATTAGCTGAATGGTTGTCATGGTAATGTCACCATGTGTCCTTTTCCTGCTCGTCCATAAGGTGGTTTAAATGACACCTGGAACGGTCCAGGGATGAAACGTTTGTGATGAGACTGTTTAATGCCCCCTACAGAACATAAACACACACTGCAGAGTGAAATATTTCAGATGGCACAGGTTTGAAGAAAGGCGCAGCAACCTGAGGCTTCAGACAGAATCTGCCCTGTATTGATGTTGCATCTCTTTGTTTAACGTGCGACTCTGTGATAATGTGCTGTACAGCAGGCTGACGAGTGGCAGCAGCAGATGGTGCGGCTCTGCTGTGTGTTGGATGAATATTAAGCGTCTGTATTTCTTAAACAGAACTGACCGTATCTGCTGATGCTGCGTGGGAAGCTGGCTGAGGACGGAATGTTGAAAGAAGACATCTGTTTGGGAACCAAGGCCACGACACAGCGCTCAGACACCTGCGGAGACAAAGGTAGGCTCTATAATTTATTGTGTTCATTTACGAGGCTCATGGTCAAACCTTCATCGGGGCTGGAATGAAATAATAGCATAGATTAAAATCCAAGGACCCAAAAGGGGTTTTTGAACGTCTGCCATGGGCAGTTGAGTCTAAAGGTTAAACTTCTGGTTCTACATTTTGTCTGTGCGCTTCATTCACGCTGCTGTTTTTCACAAGCCACAAATGTAAAATACAAATCCAGTGTAAAAACCAAACAGACGCTGGCTTGGAAATTCTTGACAGATGTGTCTCTTGTTGACCTGCTTTGAGTGCCGAAAACAAGAGTTTTCTTGTGCCTTTATTTCCCTCTTTGTTTGTGCAAGTTTCCCGATCCGTTGTTTCTGTGGAGACAAACATGTCTGACAAAGGAACAGCCTGACTCATCTGAGGTCGGTGACCTGCGTGGTCGTAATAATGAACAGAGGGAGTGTAGCTGCTGGAGGGGACACAGGCACAGGAGCATGTTCCGTGTGTGCCTGGGAGTTAGAAGAAGAAATGTAGGCAGGGGTGAGGTGAGCGATATGAATATGAATGAGAAACACTACGTCCTTCATCAACAGAATCTGCTGTGACGCCCTTCAGCCACTGGATAAGCTTGGTTTTTCCAATAGGCTGGGAAAGATTTAGGGTTGGCGGCTGTGAGGGCACTGCAGCGTTTGACACTCAGTTTTTTAGCTGAGCTGAAACGAACGGCAGACTCAGAGGTGACATTTCTGCTGCGATGTCGTCGTTGGAGTCAAACTGAAGGGCCAAATATGAGCTGGCTCCAACTTCTTGAATTTTTGTTTTTTTCTTTTCAACAGCGTGACAGATAAAATAATCCAATCAGCCAATATGAGAATTTTCATTTTCATGTTGGCACCTGAATTTGTTTGGATTATTTTGTAGAAACAAAGAAAAGATGTGGATTTGTGTCTTTTTCAATTAGGAATCAATGTATATAACAGCTGATATATCATTACCAGAAATATTTTACTCCCTGATCCTCATCAAACCTCTGAAATCATTCTCAGTTCTGTTGTTTGTCATTGGAAACAGAATATTTGACAAAACTGTTTAAACATGACCATGTGGTGGGATTTATTTTTGATTTAACTATTTGATCAACTAGTCTAAAACAAAACAAAGCAGCAGATGAACTGACAGTGAAGCTGGTATGAATGGGTTCTACAGACCTGGTAGTGCATGAGTGTGTTGAGCCTCTTCCAGTCGCTCTCTATCTTGGTGGTGATGTCCTCATCCTGCAGGACCACGCGAGCTGTCCTGCCCTGCCGCCACTCTGCAGGAGAATAACATTAATGGTGAATGTGTGACAAGTGGCATTTCCAGGAATGTGTGCGTGCCAAGTGTCTGGCAGTTACATGTTGTCCAATATCCACTGTCCTTTTTCCCGCTGCGGATGAGGTCGTGTTAATATTTTGTGCGGTGTCGCGTTGCTCTTTGAAATGTCACGGGGACACCGCCCTGCGTATTTCTGCTCGACAATTAAAGTGTTTGTTATTCTGCTAACAAACCCAAAATGACACTGTGTCTTCACACCGATTCAAAATGCCCAAAGCAACGAGGAGAAACTCATCCTCTCCACATCCTTAACCTTTAAAGGTCCCTCAAGCTAGAAAAGTACAAACCTAAAGCAGCATCATCCACTACTTAAAAGGTATGTTATCCCCCCCGTTTGACGGTGCATGTCAACCTGTGCCGAGTCGCTGGGTACTGGGTGACATGTTGTGGGCGTAAGCCTGTGTGTAGGTGCGCTGTCGGTACGGTTTAATGTCAGCGTTGCCGTGGCGGCTAACAGGTACAGGAAGCAGGTTGTTTTTCCGAAATTGATGTTGAGCCCTTTGTTGATGTCACTTGCTTCAGTGGAACATCTGACGTGCCCACTCTCAAGTGAATATTTCCCCCGTCATTATTCCAACAGATCATGTGCCGAGGCAAATTTCCCCTGCATGTTTTATCTCACATTTCCCTGTATAATACAAGCAGAATAAACCAAGTAGCTTGTACGACTGCGCTCGGCGAAGACTCACCCAGATCCATGTCTGTGGCCCGCGGTCGCTGTGAGTAGGGCATGTTCTTGTACACCGCGTCCAGGATCTTCTCCTTTACCTGGGTAATGGTGTCACAGTTGAGCACCTTGACAGGGATTTCTGGGCTGTTCTCATTGTCTGGGTTCACACAGCTCAGCGTCTGGGGACCCGGTAAAGAAAGAGACGGGGGAGGCAGGTGAGAGTCAGGAAGGGAGAAACTAGGAAAACCCTTTCATTACTTACTCCTCACCAAACTGTCCTGGTGGAGAGAAGCTCTGCCAGAAATGCAATTTCACCTCTCCAGGATGTGTTGGCTGTGCGGCTCTGGCAGGGGTATTAAACAAGTGCTGAGACACAGACTCTCAGATTCAGACGTGGTGATCAGAGAGGTGTCGTGCTGGTGGAGCCTGGCTCTGCTCCCGAGCTGAGGCCTGTGGGGGCACGTTATCCTGATGGGCTGTTTTAAGAGTCTCTATCATGAGACGCGTTTCAAACAAATTTTTTTTTGTCTATATATATGGATATTTGGTGTTTAAGTTAAAACTCTCCATGTGTCTATAGGTTGAAATGCAATGTAAAACTGCAAAAGTGATGGTGACTGTAGAGAAGCCGGTGCAGGATCATGATTATCTGGGATGTCGTTTATGCATAGATAAACTTGAGGTGAGATTATTACGACGAGAAGAAGACGTGTGGCCGTAGAAGCAGCGTGAAGAACTTGTGTCCACGCGTCCCGGGCGACATGATATAAATATCCCAAATGATTTCTTCACTGTGTTAATATTCCGTAAGTATTTTAAGGTTTCGTAAATCTTCAACCACACATGCTGGACATCCATTTCTGTAAATTTGTTGAGACTCTTTGCCAATACGTGAACAAAAGCGAATGCAGACAAAACTTCTTTTTGTTTTGGAGCTTTCATTGACGCCTGTATGACTCACCAGCGTTTTGTATTCGATCTGCTGTCGGATGAGCTTGTCCTCACTGAGGGAATAGCGCGCTTCTCCAGTGATGGAGTCGATGGGTCCCTTCTCCATTTGCTGTTTGATGGCACAGAACAGCATGAAGAGAGGCTCGCCAGCACACTCCTTTGTTTTGGAAGAAAACCCAGGGATTAGAGAGGAAGGTGGGAGAAAGGAAAATCACACGTAGGAAAGAACAGGAGGAAAGAACGTAGCGTGTAGAGACGATGAGACTCGGCAACTAGAGCGTGACACATCAAATCTAATAAAATGACGCCTGCATTCCTCCTGAATTGCAAAGCTTGGAGATTTGTGGCCCTACAGGTAGCCATTATCCCTCCAGTGTCCATAATGGAGATCGGTATTAGAGCGTTACGACCACCACAGTCTGTTTCACAGCCAGCGTTCTCCATCTGAAGAATCCTGCCAGTGTTTATCACGTTGACACCTGTAGCGATAAGGTACGAGAAAGTTTATTTTTTTACCTTCAGAAACTTGTGAAGGAGGAAGGCAAACCAATTTGTCAGCATCTTCTCTGCCACCGACTCTGTTCTGCAAGACAAGAGGAAGAAACACTCATTTGTTAGCAAGAGGCGTCCCACAGAGAGCTGGAGTGCTCTGATTATTCTTCTATAATTTAAGACAGAGAAGAGCCAGATATTGTAAGAGCCGAAAAAAACATGACATGGAGAGTTTACAGAGAATTACATCCTTCGCACAGTCCCAAGGGACGCACGCTCTGATATATACTGTAGTTAAGTGCAGCTGGTGCGCAGCACATTTGGGTCATGACATGAATTTTCAGAACTCAGAGGTCCACCTCTGCTCTGTTTCTTCAGTCTTGCACTTAGCGTGCGCTTGCATTGAGTCCAGATGGGAAGATTTTATGATTTACTGTAGTAAATCCCTCAAATCGTGTAACGGTACCTTTAAAACCAAATTTAAGCCCCTTTTAATCTGAGTCTGATAGAATGCCTGCAGCATTACAGCCACTCGCCCTCCCTCCTCCCAAACCTGATGTCTCTGTCGCTCCTTTTCCATCTTTACCTTCACTTCAACCTAAACCTGTTCTGGCTCCACTGTTGACGGCTCCCCATTAAATTTTAGAGCCTTTCTGCACGAGCAGCGTGTTTTGGCTAACAACTTCTTGTTGCACTGGCTCCCCTGTGAATGCATCCTTATATTTAATGAGTGTGCTTCAGATTGAGAGAGCCCTCAGTTTTTTTTTTTTTTTAACAAAAAAAAAAAAAAAACCTCATGAAACATTCAATAGGCCAGTCTGAGCACTGGGAAAACAATCAGCAGATAACCAGAGGTGGAGGAGAGAGGCGAGAGAAGGGAGGAGATGAGAGGTGACGGGGAAAGAAACGTGAGCTACAGCTGAATGTTTCATGAGTGGCACACAGAAGATAAGTCAGACTGACAACAGCTCTGCCGCCACTGCACTCACTCGTCCCCATTAGTTTCTCTTCCTCTGGTAGTCTCTCCCACTCTCTATCACTTTTACTGCTCCTGTCTTTCACCTGTCTGCTCAGGCACCGTGTTTCTCACACTCGTAACGGCTGTTTCACGCCGCTGCGCAAAACAAAGCAGAGGCGGGCTTTCCTTTCCGCTGGCCTAGTTACTCATCCGTCAACTGGGCCGGAAAGAACAATGCACGGAGGAATTATCGATGCCAGAAGATAAGTGGCGCTGATCAGGGGCCGTCAGGTTTGTGACAGAGGAGCCACTAGTTTAAATCCTGCTACAGTAGACAATAAGGCGACTTTAAAATGAATTTTAAAACCTCTGGCTGTTTGTCTGGCCTGTGGTTTTAAGTGACCTGCAGTAATTGAGCCTCAGCAACCAAGGAGGACTGAGTCCATGGAAACCTGAAAAGAGAATCAGCTGCTTTTGAAATACACCCATCTTCATCACTGGCTTTGAGCTGCAGCTTCTTACAGAGCCCTGGTCATCTGTTAATTCAAAGTTCATTAATATTGAACATATCGTGTGTCCTAATTGCCTTAAATTCAGCACTGCACTTCCTTGGGGCCTCATCCTGACATTTCTCTCTTTAAACGACAAGACTGGTGGAACAGGACCATTTTAATATGATTTCACTCGATGCTCTTCCTTCTTTTGGAAATAATACAATCAAAATGTTTTATTTCATAGTGAGAAAAAGCTCGGTCAAAAGGACAAAGGCCTGTCAGGAAATTAAATCCTAGATATATAATTATAGCTGTTCTTTCATTTTTAATGTATGACTGGCTTTTTAAAAAGAATCTGTGTCTGTGGCGGTGAGCGACCCGGTGTACCTGCGGAGAAGCAGTTTGGGATGATTCTTGCTCTCCAGGTTGCGTTCTATCAGGTCTGACAGCAGGTGTTTGAGGATGTCCGTGGCGTACTCCAGCCGCCCCTGCAGAGCGGTCATGATGAGCGAGGCGACGTAGCCGCGGTCACGCATGGAGAACGAGCGCTGCAGCTCCAGTGTGCGGATGAATGTCAGCAGGAAGGCCTTGTTATTCACCAGCTGAGCGAACTGCTTCAAGGCTTTTTCCACATTCGCCTGTCCGCTCCCCGGCACCTACACGCATCATGCGGTTTGGCACACAAACAGACACGCTAGTTAGAAAATAATCACTGGAGGAGAGCGAAAGTCGTAACATAGACGGAAGAACTTGAAGACATAAATTGATCATAAACGCTGCCCAAAACAAAACCACTGTGGCTACAGACTCCTGCAGCAGTGACGTGCAAAATGAAGTCACAGTGTTTTATCTTCACTCAAAAGGCTCTTTTGAACAGAGTTCTTTTGAAATCACTGAGACTAAAATAAACCAACAATAACCCGTTAGTCGGTTTTGACCTTGAGTACATGAATAGTTGTTATATATGATGTAAAAATCTAGCATTCTCTCAGAGTTGATAGCTACGATCCTCAAGATCAGGACAATAACGCCACAATCAAAGTAAAGTTCTCTTGAGACGCGATGAGGTCCTTGGGGATTAAGATGACAACAAGATCAATACAGAACAAAACATCTTCAAGACAAAAAGAGTATAAATAAATCAAAACATCTAGAGGCTGTCTTCATCCCCAGCTGAAACACACAACAGATTTCAAACATTTTAGATTTGACATCTAACATAGGGAACATAAGCAACTTTATAAGATCCTCTTGTAAACATTCCACAGGTAAAGATATCGAGTGAGGACAGTCATGTTTAAAATTAAAAGACATGTTTAATCCACATAAAGATGGACGACCTGTCTTCACTTCCTCCCAGCAGCCAGTGGGAGTGAATATTTGTTGCGTTGTGTTTGTTGACCGTAGGGTCAATCTTCCACGATGCAGAACTAATAGATCCAGAGTAATTCATCCCTCCTTTCATTTGCCATCTCAGTGATTAATTGAGGTTTGTCGATGTGTTTATTGTTATGATGTGGTTTGACCGTGTGTTACGCTGTCGGCTGCACACCTTATTACACCACCTGGATAATAAAGTGCAATGGAAAATGCAATTCTGTCATGTGGAGCTAGAGACTGCGGCGTATAAATGCAGTGCTGATGTCGATTGTTTGAAGAAGCCGTTGGCTAAAACTGTTAGAAGGCATTAAATGTTCTGTATTGAGCAAGTGGGATCGAGTGTACGGAAAACACATATTGGAAGTGTTTAGCATTTGGTTTTGCACAGAGTAAAAAAACAACTGCAGAGGAAAGTTTAGCTCGGAACAGGTGCGTCTCTAAGGCGCAGAGCGAAGCAGCAAAATATCCTCTCAGACCTCATCTGGTGTGAACACTGCTCCACGAGCAGACCTCGGGCTGGAGTGAGGAGACTGACATTTGCTCACACCGCTCACTTTGACAGTAGTTTGACAGCACTTGAACAACGAGCCAAAATCAATCTCGCTGTGGAGTATACTGGAGCCCGAAGGTCAAGACGTCAGAAAAATAGCTGAAACTGGATTCAAGTGTTTCAGCTCTGCTCCAGGGGGCTCTCACCTCTAGCTCTCTGAGCACAGGGTGATCATCAATGCCGGGAAAGAGAACCCTCATGGCATAAGTCCGATAGTCCAGGTACGGGATGCCAGCTCTGTCGAGGTCGCTGGTTAACTCGTTGATGTCCGTCTGTAGTTCTGCAAACGCTGCATGTGATAGAGAAGCGTCTTTAACATTTTACCAAACAGTTTTAAACATCAGCTTTCTTCACCAGCTCATCATTCCTACAGTTACTTAGAGTTTCCAATATACAAGTTCTTAAAGATTTGAAAGCCATCTCAGAGGGGACCCTCATATTTCTACCAGAAACCTCACAGAACGTTTTTGGATAGTTAATAATGAGATATTATAGATACGAATAGAAAAACATTTTGGCTGTGTCATGTTTTATTTTCGAGAAACATAATGAATAATTTCCCAAGAAGTTGTCTGTTCTGCTAGTCCTTCATTTATTCATATTACCTCATGCATGTTGTCATTTTCTAAACTAAATGGCATCACAAACAAAGCCTCCACAGTCATCCAAGGAGACATTACTCCTCAGCAGATGGAGCAGTAATGTGATTACGAATCAGATGCTCCTTTGGAGTTTTAATCAATGGGATTCATACCCAGCCTCCCTCACTCACCCTCCTTGCACTCGAGAGCCACCCGGGACTCCAGATTGTCCATCTGCATCTGCAGCCGTTTCAAAGTCAGGTCGTTCTCGTGTGACTTGCGTCTGTAGGCCAGCAGGACGATGATGACGATGATGAGGAGCAGGCCTCCTCCAGCTGTGATGCTGAAGATGGCAGGAAGCGTGAGAAGGCTGTCAGAGCGGATGTGAACCTCCCCGGGTGAGATGTGGAGTCCTCCGACTTGGACCTGGATGATTAATAAAGGAAACAACCGCAGGACTCAGAGAAACTGTTGAAAATCCTCAAAACACATCGAAACATTGAGGATGAGGAATTAAATTTTCCGACCTCAGAGGATTTATGGATGATTTTCCAAGGCACCCGCCTTTGAATAAAACAAGTTCCCGGCACACCGGCTCAGTTTCATTTTTCAAGCTCTTGTCTCATTATTTGCAAGAGTGGCTGTGAATAAATCTGTGGGGCAATGAGCTGTAATTTGGAACCTACCAGACCATGAGTGACAGACAAAGACAAAGAGAGGCTGTGACTAAGTGAAAGCCCGTCGATGACCCACAAACACGGTGACGTAACAACACTGACCCACATCCGCGCAGACAGCAAATCAGATGCGCTGGCAGACAGAAACAGACAAAAGCCAGCAGAAAGGGATTCGGACTGACCAGGACTTTGTGCTGCCCGGTGAGGTTCGGCGGTTCGCAGAGCAGCTGAGTGTCGGACACAGTGAGGGAACAGGGCGTGTCCCCGATCAGCACTGTGTAGTTCAGCCTGGCTCCACCAGATGCTGAAGGCACCAGGTTCCGTCCCTGAAATGGAGAGAGCAAGACAAGATACTTCAATGCACAAAACAAAGGACATTTCACAGCTATATAATACATTGAAAGTTAAACTTGAAGAGCAATGTCCTCGTTAGCAGCGTCTGTGTTATGTTGGTTACTCAAGAAATCTGTGTTGAGGCTTACTGATCATATTAGGAGCAGCTAAAACCTCAATGAATTATTACCATGCAGTTTTTGAGTCATTAGTGTAATGACTATAATGACTTGCAGCCACTTCCCGGGGTGCATGCTACACTGAGTCATTGAGTCATGTTCTGCAGGGATTCTGCTTAATTATTTTACCAAAGAGAGGCAGATTGTTTCTTAGATAAAAGCCAATAAGCCTCATGCTCTTCCTCCGCAGCAAATTTATGGTTGTTCGGAAACTACGAACAGTAGCCATGTTGTCCTACTAAGAGGAAGTAGAAGACTTCACAGGGAGAGCAACACAGTCGCTCTGTTCCATTTCAGTGGCTGCTTCCTTCTGAGGCTAAAATTTAAGGCCAGTCGTGTCACAGCAGCCCCTTAAAGGAATAAAGGCAGCAGCGAAAGACGAAACAAAAACTCAGCGATAACTGCCCACATCTTTAAACACAGAGGGGCATGAACGCATTCTCAGTTGCATCTCAGTTGCTAGGCGACAACGTGTAGGGCAGGACAGGACCAGCAGTTGTGGAGAATCTGAGCAGATACAACTTCCCTGATTATTGAGGGAACAGTGGGAGATGCTTGAAATGAGGACATGGCCAACATGACATTATCCAAGGCTGATGAATTCTTTATGTCTTACTGCACATCTAACATCCACGTTGTTGATGCCAAACAGTCACTGGCCTCAATGTGTTCCCTCTGCTGGCTGCAGGGACATAAAGATGGAAAGTGTCATATCTCATCAAACTCACTTTGAGTATGATGGGGGCACCTGGTTTCTGCTCCAGAACCCCTGACAGGCTTAGGGGCTCCAGGTACGGGTTGGGGTAGTAGACGAAGCTTGTGTTGTTGTACGTGAGCAGAGCTTGGACGTTGTTGAAGACAAAGCCAAATTCGTCCACTTGTTTGATCGTCTCCTGGTCGGCGGTGAACTCGGCCTTCAGGGACGGAGCGAAGCAGCTAATGGTGGTCGTGTTCATCACTTTGCAAACCTGGAGAGGAATCAGATCAAATGAATGAGCTACACGTGTCCCCTACATGCAGACCTAAATGTCCACAGTCATCGATAAGTTTGATTCTTTGGGAGTGCGTGGTGCTTCATGTGTTCACGCCTGTAGTTGTGGTTGATGTTAATATTTATTATTTTCTTCAGTGTCCACATGCCTGTGAATGTGTGGGTCTGATTTATGCTCTTGAGTAAAAAGGTAAAGTTTTTATCTGTTTTGAAAAAAGTTTTGCAAACACCATTGTATCTCTCTCCAATCACTCCCTGGATAGGACTCATAAACAGAACACAGGCTTTCCTCTGATATTATTCATGGGCACGATATCAACAACCAACAACTTACTCTTCACAGTTTTTTTTACTCTGCAGTCTTCAAACTCCTCGTTGTCGAGCAGCTCTCTTAACCTCCACCGATTCCAGGCACATTTTCTAAGCTTTGGTTTTTATCTGAGGTTTAAAAAACTCTTTCAAGTCAATTAACTGCCTTTGTGTTTCCAAACATTTTAAGGAGATCCAGTTATGTTTTGGAGATGAGCACGATAAAGAGACTGCCCTCATTAAATTTGCCAGTGACCTTCTTTGAGCAGATGATTTGGGTGAAAGTTCAGCTTTAATCCCTTTCAATCTCAGTTCTTCCAGTAACACTGAAGAGCATGCAGCTTTAATTGAGCGGCTAAGATTCTGGCTGCCATCATTAACAAAACTGATTCATTGGCTCAGGGCGCAACTCTCACACACAACATTGTCTCCGGATAACACTGCTGCTCTTCGACACTACTCATCTTTCCTTCCTTCGACATGCTTCCACTTGCACCTTATTATCTTGACGCGCATTTGTTTTTTCTGCTATGCAAACAATTGAGACTGACATGCTCAGCGCAACATTACGGCATGTGAAAATGAAACGTAGTAAACTGACCACGATGCCAACTCTACCTTGTTACCCTCGAAGCAATCTATCAATAAAGATCTGTCTCACTCGGCTGTTTTCCATCAGCTTGAGTTAACAACATCAGTCAAGGAGTAAGTGCAATAAATCGTCACTCACGTTCACAGATTCGTGGCCGGCATATTTGACTCGGACTCGTGGTTCCTGAACAACGTCCAAGTTGGTCCCAGTCACCGTCAGGGTGGTGTGTCCACTGGTGGGAATGGAGAGAAACGTTCAGACGAACTCCCAGTCTAACACATCGCTCTCCATGTCAGAATGCAAACCTCCTCATTTCATTGAGATTTAATTGGAGCAATGGACGCTCAGAGATCGACCTTGCAATCTCGCACACCCAACATTTCCCACAGAAGCTGCACTGATGCTGGAGCTGGAGGAGAGACATAGCTCGGGGGGGTAGCCCGCTCTTTGTTATTGGGCAGCAGCGCCAGATCAAACGGCGAACCAGCTGGCTGCTATTTTATATTCATCTATGGCTGTGAGGCCGGCGTCGCATGAATACAGGTGCTGCTTGTTTACATACCCACGCGAGATGTGATTCGAATAAACAACACTCTAATCTTTTGCATAACCTGTGCAGCACTTTGAGCTCAGGAAACAGCCAAGTGAGGTGAAGAGGGGGAAAATAAAAGAAGAGTAAAATCAGTTTCATTAAAAAATGTCCGGTCTGTGAGCCTGACAGCGTGCCAGTCCTTCTCCTCTCATACTTCAAAGCCTACCTCAGCTTGTAGGGCCACATAGTGGGACGGCTCATTCGTGATGAAGGCTCTTGATTGCAGCTCCACAAAGCTGCTGCTGTCACCAGGCTGAGGGCCAGGGTGTTTCTGTGAAGTCTAATCTGCAGGAACGTGGTGCTGGCTGCCCGAGCCCAAATTAAGCGCCATCATTAATTCGGTGGCATCCAGGTAGCACACCACTCAGCTGTGATGTAGATGTGTATGTGGCAACGTGCCTGTCACCGTGTGATGCCTGCGGCATCGCGCTGTTTCGTGTAGAGTCGGCGAAGAGAATTTCAATGAAAAGGAAAAATGATTTCCATTTGTGTACACGAGTCGTCCTCTGTGATCACGGGGCAGGGTTGTTAAATAATGATACCTAATCTAACTGACAACACCTGAGTTCTCCGCATCGCTCTCCGTGTGACCCTGACACCTGAGCTAATCTGCATGATTGTCCGCTCTCATGCTAATGTGCACCAGGCAGCCGCAGTTAAGAGATATTTGAGGTTGAGCTGCTAAATTATGTTGCACTGTATATTACCATGTTATACTTCATAGAAATATAGATTATTAACTTTCAAAATATAGACTTTAACCTAGGTTTGATCTGGACCTCATCGAGTAATAACACACATTTAAATCATAAACCTGAATTTGAACACAGAATACATCTCCAGAGTATCAGCTTACATTTGTATATACTCGATATACCTGGTAATGCTCCACAGGGGTTCAATGCGCTGCACCGTCGGATCCTCTATGTACTCAAAGGCCAGAGCTCCAGGAACTTTGGCCCGGTCCACTTTCAAACTGACCTGCACTGTCCCTGCTCCGGTGACTGACGGTGCAGAGAAGCACACAATCTCCGACGCGGTTCTCCTGGAGGCAGAATCAAGAGAGGGATTTATTCCTGCCTTTGAATATGATTGCCTACTTTCTCCTCCAGTGGCAAATCCCAGACTTAACGCAGTTCAGAGCCATGCACACAACCACGAGGAGAGAGGATTCATTAACGCCTGTCCCAACTCCTCCTTGTTAAAGACACATTAGGAGTGGGACGCTGTAATTAGCAGAAGGTGCTGGAGCTAATGGTTTCTTCGACTCACCCTCCTGCCATGTGAACTTTAAAGAGCTATCTATAAATACACCGTGAACAATACCAATCGCAGTTTGTTCCAACACCTCCCGACAAATCATCATTAAGTCTTTTCATTTAACAGATACTTAATCGTGTCTTGAATGTGCTTCTTTAAATAGAATAATATCTGTCTGTGTTTCCTAGATATGAGAGAGAGCTAAATCTTTAATATGGCGTGAAGACAGTCTCACTTTAGCGCCTGGGAAGGTTGAGCCTTTAGGACTGTGCAGCTAAAGGAGCATGCAGCAGTCATATGAGCTTCAGCCCTACCTGTACAGCTCACAGGTCTGATTCCCAAAGTAAACATGAACAGAGCTGCCGGCTCCCAGGTTCTCCCCTACGATGGTGATTTTGGTGCCCCCAGATTCTGGTCCTCTGCCTGGGGTCAGTGCCAGCATGGAAGGGGTCTGTGGAGAATCAGAAATCATTCAGCTCAGGTCACACACAGAATACAACTAGTCTTATTATTGTGCTCATTCTGAAAGGCTGTGCTTCCTTTGCTTTAGCTTGATGTAGCAACAAAAAAGTTTTATGCTCAGGAACATTTTTCCAAAATTAACTTTTGGATATTCTAAAATGTGAAGTCTAATCTCTTTATTTGGATCATTCTGTGTTTTTGTGTCGGCTACACTCCACATAGTGAGGTTTCTGTACTTCACCTTGAGGCGAGATACCAACATGGTCACATGATGTTGTGTTAGAATGAGCTGTAAATCACCGGAAGCCACATGTGGTCTGAAAAGCAAAAGCACTATGCAGGCTCTGGAAGAAGCACAATGTCCATCGAGTAATCTGCTGCTTTTACTGCCTGTTTGTACTTCAGGGCCCACTTTCTATTTACAGAATACTCAAGTCTAGTTTGATTATTTCTTTTGATGCAGTAACATATTTATTTTCCTTTTACAACTTAAAAAAGGTTTTCAATGTCATGTATATAATTGAAAGAGGTGCAGACACCCTGGTTGCACTTGTCTTTCTCCCCTGTTAATGTGTGCCTCCGTATTAATAGATCTAACCGGTTGTTAACTTTTGGCTGCAATGACGTCTTCAGCCTGCCTCACTTCTGTTTGTTTCATGCTAAGTCAGTTTCGGTGTCAAACATTACCACGAAGGAGTAGAGCTGGGAGGACTGGGCCCGGAGCTCAGGTCTACATTCACCGACGCACAGCCTGACCGGACCGGGCGGGCTTCCTGCAGGAGCCACGGCCATCTCACACACAATCCTGCATGAACACACAGCGTGTAACAGATCGTCATGCATACAAGTAATCACACATTCACAGCAGAATCACTGCACTGTATCTCATTTGTTATGAACTGCACTGGCGGGGAGATGGCCTCTGCTGGCGGGTGTGATTGAGGCAGACTTTCATAGAAGTTGTGGGTCAATACAGAGGGCCATCTTTCTTCCTAATGGGAAACCTATAACAGCAATATAACTCAAATGATAAACTGCACCCCTCCCCATCTCAGGAAAGATTGCCACCCACCATTACCTCCGGTTGCCATGACAACATAGGGGTTTCTTCAATGAATCAGTATTGCCTGTCAGGTCAATAAGATTAAGTGTGCCATGAATAAGTCATTATAGCAACTGACCCCATGTTGAAATTAATGGCTGTAACAGCTGTAATGCCATGTTTTAAAGCACCGTGTGTGCCAAATGAATGGCCCTTCCGAGCATGCGGCCCCTGCGTTAGAGAATCTGTGCGTCCTCAGATACAATAAGAGCACCCAATGAATCGTCTCTGCCCAATCTGTTCATTCATACATCACAAGACTTTTCCAATTTTCTGCTGGCATGTTCTTTTCTCCCCCCCAATTTTTTTTTTTTTTTACAAGGATATAAATAAATTCCCTGTGCAGCCTGAGCCCAATCGCATTACATGGCTGTGAGAGAAACACATGGTTAACCGATTGTCCCTCCAGTCAGCAGCATGCAGCGCATTTCAATTACAGCTGTGCCGGCAGCCTCATAACTACAGTGACACAAAGACTGTCTATTCCATTGGTGCTGCCTGCACCGGAGCAATGCAAAGCTCCCCCTCCCACGGTACTATAACCTGATGAGGCATCACTGAGCTCCGGCTTATTCACAGACTGAGCTTGCGTCTGTGATCAGAACAGTGTGAAAGAGAGACAGGGAACTTAAATGTGTTTATTTCCTCGTGTAAATCTGAGGATGAGTCCAAGTGTGTGAGCAGAGGAGGGGAGGAGTCTCTTACTGTTCTGCTGTGATGTATCCCTCCTCCTGCGGGGTGCACTGCACTCCTGCCACCTCCACGTTGCCCTCCAGCTCAGAGAAGGACAGACCCAGGTTCAGGCCCTGGATGGTCACCAATGTGCCCCCCTCCAGAGGCCCGGCCACTGGGCTCACCTACAAAGGAAAGAAAAACAAAATTATGAGTTTAAAGTTTAATGGTTTCAGTCCACATGCCTTTAAATAAAGCAATTAGTCAGAAGAAATAGCATCCAGAGTTTCCTGATTCATGTTGGAGAATAATGAGCCAGACAAAGTTTAACCTAACCCTTAAAATGTGCATCATGGAATGCAAAGTCTGGGCTTGCTCAAGATTCTCCTGATTTTTTTTTTTTTTTTTTTGTTTTTGCTTCTTTCAATAATCTATATCTATATATTGTATACAGGATGCACTCTCCTCTGCAGTGTGTTGCTTGGTTGCAGGACTTTTTAAAACGTGTCGGTGTGGACGAAGCATTCAAAGGCACACACATCTTGAAGAGCGTGTGGGAAATTCTGAACTCGCATAGTAACTGAGTTTTTTTTGAGAAGTCCTTGAGATCCAGAGTTATTCAGAACTAACTCGAATACTGCAGTGAATGACAACAAAGCCTTGGGAAACCTATTCACCGTCCTTTCCAGTGTAAAGTTAACCAAACCAGCAGGAAACCTCTGGACCTGCAGAGCTGAACAGGAGCGATGCCCGGACTGCTCTCCCTCTGCTCCTGAGCAGCACTTGATTCACTGCGCTGCAGCCCCTTCAGAAACACTAATAATGTGACAGCGACATCAAAGACTTGCGGCTCTTTGAAGTGGGAGAGCCCCGCATCCCTGCTCCTGACCCACTGCGCCTCATTCAAGAGAACCAACCAGTTTGTGACATAAAAGATCCATCACCAGACAGACAGACTGAATTCGTTTAGCTACCGAGCGCTAATGCATTCAGCCGCTGTATAATAAAATGTTTGATAGTCTCAGGTAAACAGACAATTGGACAGGGAACTGAAAAGAAGAATTAGTGTTTTGTTGCAGATATTTTTTGTGAGGTTTTTGATAGAGATGGATAATTGGATTCTGACTTGAGTTATGAACAGCCGTTCTAAATGATAAACAGGAACAAAATATTTCCTCCACCCCCTGATCTGAATCTGCACTACAATTGAATGGGTCCTTCATTGTACTCTATACCAGCTTGTACATAAAACTGGTGTCTGTGTGCTCTATTTATTGAATTTTAAGGGGACTGTTTCCATTCTACAAAAAACTAAATTCTTAACTTGCACTACATGTCCTGTGTAATTTAAACATCCTAAATGTTTGCCCTTGGTGGTGCACGTGACTGACTGACTGGTGGACTGGGACAAACCTCAGTGATGCGTGGATTGGTGCACTTGACGTTCCTGGCTGAGAGGTCCAGCCAGCGGGTTGCATATGGCGAGATCGGAGGACAGTGCTGCTTCATGGTGCATCGGCCCTCACCGCTACACCAGCCGCACTGGAACTTCCTCTCCGCCCGCAGACACATGCCGCAGCTGTCCCGCTGGGCGCTGCACTTGTAGAGATGCACTATAGCATAATGCAGAGAGCCTCTGGTCAGTCGTTATAAAGTAATTGCACAGTAATAATGGTTTGGATGTTGGACTTTCACTGCTGTTAAAACATTCTAAAAGTAAACTATGCTCACAAAACGAAATTAAGAAATACAACACATGGACTAATTGAATCTGGAACAATCAGAATGCATGTTTAAAGTATTTATATTTATCTCCAATAGCCGACTTCAACCACAGAGTTCTGCCTTGTGAATTCAATAATTGCATAATTCTCCTTCCAATATGATTTCAAAGTAATCCAATAAACCTGCCTTTGAAGTCTGTCTCTTACAGCCTCTCTCATGTTAGCTGCCTTTATTTATGCTCATATAAAATGGCGAAATTATGACAGGGCCTGTTAACATTTATGGCCATCACTGTATTAATCTTTGATGACGGTCAAATACGATGATGACGAACATGTGACCAAGAGCAGCCGAAAGAGACAAACAGAGCAAATACAAAGATTCACCCCTCACCCATCCACGAGCATGTTATTGGTTGCTTTTTGATGACACACCTTGCTTTTGTGAACTTTCTCTCAAGGCCATTTGGGAGCCTTGAAGTGTTCTCTATGGCCCACCTATCCCCGAGGATTGAGTGCTTTACACTCCTCTGGTCTGGCAGTGATGGATTGCAGAGTTACCTTTAATCTTCTCGGGATTGTCGATGATGAAATTGCCGTTCCACACGATGGAGAGGTCCACTGCCAGGTCACTGATCTTCACACCCTCGTACATGTACTGAAAAGCAGATACGCAGAGTGAGGGAGTGTGCACAAAGGAGTGCATACAGGAAGAGAGAAAGTCAGGGAGACGAGATAAAGGGGGAAAAAAGATAGAGGGAGACAGAAGGGCAGTGGTGGGGGGATGAAAGTGCAGCAGAGAGACGAAGCTTTTAACCATCTGTCATTTCTGCCATGGTTGTCTGCTCCTCTCCTCTGTGACATGTGGGGACACAAACCCTGACTGTGGTGGCCAATCATCCACATCTGAAGAAAATGGCCTTTTTGCCCATTGTGACAGAGAAACAAGGTATGCACTGCATTGAAATGTCTCCTCCTTAGAAACCTCCTGAATGTATCCCAAACCTGTGATACCTAGATGTCTGTCCATCCATACTTTGTTTAAACACCTTGCACAGGTCTGTAATTACAGGGCCAGCCTATAGCTAACATTCACATCAACATTCACAACTACTCTGCATGTTCGAAGATTTGGTAGGAATCAGGAGAACCCAGGGGAACCTAGACAAAGGGAAAACATGCTAACTACACAGAAAAAATTGGGAAGCTTCCTGCTGTGAGTTGATGATGCTAACCTCTGTGCCCAGTTTAGCAGACAAGGTTACACTGAGCTCACGCTCTCCAAACATTTAGCCGCCTTCTTTCCTTGACTTACTCTTTCTTTCTTTGCTTTGCACTTTTCTTCATCACTTTCCCTCTCCTCTACTTTCCTCAGTGTGCTCAACACCTCAGGCGGTATCCACTCATGTACTCTGTGCACCTTGCCTACACAGCATCCAAGATGTCTGCCTCATTTGACAGCTACGAGACTCCCACTGGGACTGTTTGAGGTCATACCGAGCTGTTCTGGCACTGCACGCTGGTGCTGTTGAAGCGCAGTGCCGTGACACGGTGGCTGACACCCTGCAAGTGCACCACGCACTCGTAGCCCCGCTGGCCCGACTGCGGCTGGGGAAGGTTTCGGGCTTTCAAGGTGATGGGTCTGACTTCACCGGCCGGGATGAGAATTTCCCCAGAATGAAGGAGCTGAGGGCAGTCCTGCAAAAAACACACTCAATCATAATTATTGTTCCATTCACCATTAAGGTCATTCAAGTTTTGATATTACCAATGCTAATCTGTGCTTAATACCTCCGCTCTAACATACCTAGATAGCACTTCTTAATACCTTTCTGGATAACTATAGCTTATAACTGTCTATTTATATACTGTATATCTCCATGTCTACACTGGTGTCTGCCTGTGGCATCTACTCTGCAGCATGAAAAAACATGAAGGACTAATGTAGCACAGGGATTAATGGGGCAAACAAATTGTTAATCCTGATGTAATTTGCATTCATCTGCTACATGTTGCTTTCCACTACAGTACACTGCATGTGAGGCTGTGGCCTGTTACAGGATACTGTTTCTTCCTGTATTTGTTTCTCAAGAGCAATATTGTTTTTGTCAAAGTCTTTATATCGTCTTATTTTATTGATAATATTTAATCAATGATACAATTCCTGTTTGCAGTAGGCGTTTAATTAAATACTTCTAAAGGCCCAGTCAGTGATATTTAGTCAGTGTTGCTCTATGAGGATGGCAGTCACTGTGTTACAGACTGAAATGTCATCTCAATAACATAATGGGTAGCCATGACATCTGGCAAATGTATCCTTGGTTACCAAAGAACAAATTCTTATAAAATTGCTGAGCTTCTTTTCTCATCTGAGGTCAAAGTTTTCCACTCAAAATCTAGCCCCATTAAATCTTAAACAGAAAATGTTTTCCCAGCAGATGGATCCTAATGACTAAGGCAGAACTCTTTTTATCTAGCGCCACCGTTGGGTCAGTGTAGAATCCAGAAGATTCAGATTCGCCCTCACCTCCCAAATTAACTGCTAATAACCAAATTAATATATACATTAAGCTTAAATAGTGAAAGTGTTTAACATTATGTCTACATAGCATCCGCTTATTAGCATTGTTATGGCGTACATATTAGCATTCTGGTATTAGCATTTAAATGAAGCCTCAACAAGCCGCTAGCATGAATGTAGATACAAGTGCTCTGGTGGATTCTTTGTAGTAGCTCTATAGTGTAATTCTAAATTTGAATTGTAGATTGGGTCCTCAAGGTAAAAGTGTCACATTGGAAAAAAGACAGATTGTGCTCTTGAAAGCAACAATTTAATTCGCTAATGAAACAGTGACTCTGCAGTGTCTCTGTGTTAATGTACCTCCGAGGCGTTGACTCGTCCCTCCTGGAAAGAACAGCTGCTCGGGTCGTGGGTGCACAGGTTGCGGTATTTACACCAGTGGCAGCGGAAAGTGCTGTTTACGCAGGACAGACACCTGCAGGACGAAATGAGGGCATTAGCACAAATTGCACAAAGTGCATGCAACCTTTTCATAACTTCTGTTTGAGGAGTCCTTCCTCATTTTCTATCCTTAATCAACATCATCCTCTGCAATGTGAAGAAGATTCCTACTGAATTTATCTTTTATTTTGTTCAAAACATCAGATGCCCCGAGTTTCCGAGCAGGAACCCAGGATGGCAGTTTCTGTTGTACATGACAAGTAGCAGCCTCGCACATGAAGCACTGACAGATTTCACAGAATGCTGAAGTCCTTTTTAGCATTCTTGTTGTAACATATGCTGTGTTGTATCTATCATGAACATATTGTCCTTCTCAGACGTACAGCAGTTTTTTTATAGGCTCTTGAGTTTTCACTGTGCAGTCACCAGTGCAATTCTGGATTATGACAAACTCTGGAATGACAGTGCCGTACTCAGATTTGATGGGTGGAATTGTGCAACATCACTGACTGCAGCCAGCGGTCAGGTGAGGATTAAAGCTGAGCTGGAACAACCCAGTGGGACTGGATTTAATCATATTTTAGTCGACAAAAAACATGGAGGTAGTGCTGATTCAGCTCAGGAGGAAGAAGTGAGAGGCCAGTAGATGAGAGAATAGAGCAATCCGCAGCTGTTGATATACCAACACAGTGCTGAAAATGGATCATGTTCTAGTTCCCCGTGGGGGCAATATGGACAAAAACAGATCCATGAACTATCTACTGTCTTTTCTCCAGAACATGCTTGTACAATAAGATGAAATCTGAGAAAAACACTGAAAAAAACAATAGTGTATTTATGTGTAAGAGAGAGTTTTGGTGGTTGGCCATAAATAGAAGTAAGTGGCAGTGTGCTGCAAACTCTGGATGATTAATTACAGGAGGTTATGTGATGCTGTGGTGATGGAGGTGGAGGAAGAGGTGCTGAGCGAGGGAGTGAGCTTGGTCTGAAAATATTAATCACACTGGTTCATGTGGTCACCTCACAGCTAATGGAGGGTACATTATTGTGGGGCAGCTCTGGTGAGCCTCCAACCCTTTTTCTCATTCATGTTGTAGTTGAAGGGTTCTTTAAATATATGTCTTGTGTGCCCACTGTTGGCTAACTTCCTTGGTTTTGCTATGAATAAGCCAAACTGTCCCTCCCAGAGTGAACGTATTGTTGTTGCCCTCAATTAAGTTGCTGATGAACAATACTCTTTATTAAAAGCTCAAATCTCATTTTTTCTTATCTACTTCTTTGACATATGGAACCTCTTCTTCATTCTTCATCATTTTGCCGTTCCACTCTGGCATGGGTTCTTTTTAATATGTTCTGGATGTTTGTGTTCTCATATACAGCGTCTAGAAAATCTAGAAAGCACCTGGCAGCTGTGCAGAAAGTGGATTCTGTGGGATTTGACTTGTTTGGAGATTTATTCTCTCACCGCCATGAAAACTCACAAAGTTTCTGATAAGCTGACTTTCTTTAAAGCTGACAAATGCTGCTAATTGGCATTCACCCTAATAAGAGCCACCTTTGTAGCGGCGTTGGTTATTGTTATTGAGATAGACACATTCTTATCCTCGTCTGCTGTTGCAGTAAGTACAGTTGACACGAGCATAATGGATCAAAGTCAAAAGCAGCTTCCCTGCTCAGTTAGCGGAGCTTATATTGGCAGGATAAAACATTTGAGCATTTAAATGAATTCCTTCTTTCATTTACATTATCTTATCAGCCCCTTGAGGCTCCACAGCAAGGCTAGAAATATAACAAGTGTCTGACAACAAACCCAACTCTGGCAGGGCCCCATGAGGCACAGTCAAGTGTGAGTCTAATGGTTATATGTATTTGGGACCAAGAAGACTGGTTGTAAACAATGAAGCATGCCAAGATACACTGGTTTTAATGGAGGGCCTCCAGTTGTATATGTAAATAATATCCATAAAGCCATGAGGTATAACGGTAATGGGATCTTGTTTCTTGTTCAGAATAATTGACAAAGAAAAACTGCAGAGATCAGATTAGTAGAGATTAAAACTGTAAGCAGTGAGATCACAAGCTGCCAGTTTAAGCAAACTTGGAACAAACAGACCATAGCGAGTGCATCGTGTTGAATCAAATGAAACCTGACAGATAAATTGAACTCAGAGGTTATCTAACAGCCCCATCTTAAGTGGGCTTCTGAGCATCAGCGCATCATTGCCCTAAATTAAGTTGTGCTCCACCATCTATTGAACAAATCAGAGGTGGGGGTGGATGGGGGCGGGCTGGAGGGGCAGCGGCAGCTGAGACTCACGTTTGATGCATGCTGCAGTTGTAGAACTTCACCTCCGTGCTGGCGACCATTTGACCCGTCTCCTTTGAGTTTAGACGAAGTTCCACGCCAGCCCAGTCTGAGAGAGAAAGGGAGAGAGGAGAGTGGATGATTGAAATGAGGAAACGAGCGAATGACAAAATATGCAGGAGGGATAACAGGATGAAAAAAGAGGTGAGCGAGAGAGAGGGGCAAAAAAGTATGAGCGTTGAGGGAAAACAAAGAGCGAAGAGAGGAGGTCAAAATGAGAAAAATGTTAATACTTTTATCTCATTCCTGTAAAGAGCCACCTGGTGTTTGCGTCTCTGCAAGGGCACATTGCTGTTGTCTTGAGAAAACCTTCAGTCAGAAACTTCAATTGAAGGATTACTGTATTTGCTTAGAGGAAATTTTACAGCTCTGTGCTACTTATCAAACTCTTGGGATGAGCTTAAAAAAAAAACGCAGGGTGGTCAATGGAAAGCTGATTCCTGTTTGTTTCTGGAGTGTTGACATTTTAAGCTTCCCATCCGTCGTTGATGACTTGATGTCTGAGCTCACCTTGTCCCTCTGGTATTTGTGGGACCTCCTTCCCAGCCGGGGACAGACACATGACCCTGTTCCCTTTGACGTGGCCCTCCACTTGGGCCTGCCGGCCAAACAAGCAGGTGACTCCAGCAGAAAGGTCTGGAACGTTATTCACCTCCAGCAGAAGCTAAAAGAAAGACAAAAAGGATTTCCTGAGTCAAGCTTGAGGCTGGTCTTTGGCTGACACTTTGTCCCAGTTTAGAAAAATGAATCCAAGACATCCTGGGGACAGTGTCCAGGAAAAGAGACGTTCATCCAAGTCTGTCTCAGCCGTGACGTCTCAGACTGTTTTATAGTATCAAACAACTAATTAAATTATGCATTGTAGAAAAAAAGGGCTATTCATATTGAGAAACTTAATTTACATGGGCAGCAAGTCCTCTCTTCAGAGGCCTCCATATTTTCAACAGTCATCCAATCTTAACAAACTGAGGGTTACCACAGGTTCTCTTTCATGTTTGGAAAATGAGGGAGAGGTGAGGCGTGTTCAGCTGCTTCAAACAACTTCATCTGAGCTCCACACACTGAACCTTTAATCCAAAAAACAATCTGAAGCATAAGTAACGGAAATAATAGATTCATAAGGTGACGTCAGACAATGTGGAAGTGCTCCTGAGGGGATGGCCATCAGGTGACAGCCATGCTACCAAGCTGTTTCCCTGCATTTCCCCGTCTTTCTGCTCAGATAATCATCTCTTGGCTCCAGCTCCGAATTTAACATTTAAATCAATGTAAGAGTTTTTCTCAAAATGTCAAGCTGCTCTCTTGTGATAATGTTCCTTGGCTCCTACTTTAGCTCACTCCACTCTTCACCTAGCAACTGTAGAGACGCGGTTGAATTAAGCTTTTAGGGAATTGAATCAACCTTTTAGTCAACAGATAAGAGATGAAGACAGAGTTGCTCATTTCTCCAAAAACAAACTCCAACATCTTTAAATGTTTCCCTTGATTCCCACTACACAGAATTACACCAAAACAAACTGAGGCTGAGTCCCTTCAGCCCTCGCTGTTTTCTGTCGCATGTGTCCATACGAGGCGCCTCACAACGATTCCTCTTGAACACAGTGAGTGCACTGACAGTGCTGTGTGTGGCGAAATGATGCAAGGACTCACAGGGACGCTATGTGCTGACACAGCAATGCTGTCTGGATGAGCGATAACTTTCACGCAGTGGTCAATGTCAGTGGCAAAGCGGAAGGTCTCCTCTGCCCTCTGACACCGGTCCTTCCTCGAGCACCTGTGAGGCAACGAAGACTCTGAATTAAAATGCGAAAAAAAAGTTGCGATCAATACTTGTTTTGCACAGAAGCTGATGGCCTATTTTTGAATGGACTGCAATCAAAATTGAGTTTCTTGATTCCCTCTGGACCTGTTAGCCCAATGGCAGCTGAGAAACTGAAAACACAAAAGTTTCGTTAAGTTGCTCTGCACATTTCCCAGAACTTTTTTCTAAGTGAAAGGGTTGGCAGCAAAGTGTTTGTGATCTTTGGATAAGGAAAAGGAGTGCAAAGTGAAAGGACATATATTGTGGATTTACTTTTTAATGCAGTTGCATTGATGACCTCTCTGAAAACGGTAGTGTTGGAGTCTCAGCATGCATGACACCAACAGGTGGGCTGTACTGTACTGTACTTCCACGCTGCTTTAAAAACGAAGACTCTCCGCTGCAGAGTTAGATCGTAACTGGCAACAGGCGATATTCTGGCTGTTCACTGTCATCTCATTCTTTTAAATGTGTAATGCAGAGAGGGGAGGCCGCGCTTAATACACTCTCAGATGCTGCTGAGGGGGTGGCACCTCCTGAGAGGGCTCAAAGAGCACCGAGGCCTCTGCTGTAATTACAATGCAATATAAAGGCGGAATGGAAACGGGATGACAGCTGTTGCTGGCTGAGCCACGGGAGCATAGACAGTCACCTTCTGACCGCTCATCAGCTGAAGTGCCTCGGTAAAAAAAAAAAAAATCTGGCTTTCATCTCTGGCTCTCTTTCACTGCCTTTTATTTTGCGTCTTTTATTGGCCGTGTTTTTGTCTGATGGAGCCATTTGTTCTCGTTTTCCTTTAGGCTTTTAACATGTTCAGCAACGCCCTCCCCACACACACTGTCAGATAGACGCTTTGGTGCAGCGAGCGAGGGGTGGGAAAGTAAGATACTCAAAGCGATGTACATGACACTGTGAGATTATTCAGAGGCGACGAAGAAAAAAAAAAAAAGACTTCAATCTGGATTTAATAGACAGAAAAATAAAGTAGCCTCATTCCCCAGTGTGAGGGATCATGATTCACTTTGGGGAAGTCGAGGGAACCACAGCCTATCTGCTCCATGATAAGTGAGGCGTTAATTTAAATAAACAGCGTAATGGGACTTGCAGACAAAGTCAGCACTCAGGAAAAAGGGGGGGGACTTTTTAATGAGGTAATTTAGATTAAAACAAAACATTCTATATTTATTTCTTCTCTCTACAATAACACTTTGATAACGCAATGACAGCCCCAATTAAAATAATGCTGATCGCCGTCAAGATACTGCTCGCTCGCTGAAACGCAGACGTCATATGATGAAACGGGGGGAAAATCCCCGACTGAGGTCAGCTTCAAACACAACGGCGGGTTCAGAAACACAGGGTTTTAATCTCCTGAATCCCCTTTGCTCCATATCAAGGTATTATGCAAGCTAACCCCAGGGTCGGATAATTAAGATGGAAGAGATAAGCTTGCTCCGTCAGGTCCAAAATGTTCCCTGGGTGTGTGGAGGTCCAGTTTGGACACCTGCTGTGTCTGCCAGGCTAATCCCTCCCTCCTCCATGGCTCTGCCTCCTGAGAGACAATCAAATTTGGTGGGCATGCAGGCTGCGCTGTCCTAAGTAGTGCTATTTAAGAGGGATCACACTGTCCAACAACTTCTTCCCTTTTTTTAATGTTTGTCCCACCAGCTGTTGATAAGAGTGAACTCCAGGGAGTCTGCTGTATTAAACCAAACAAATCATATGACCATGTGCTCAGCTTTATTTATGGCTTTATTTTAAGAACTGTTTAGTAAACAGCAATGTTGCGGGTTTTAATCCCTCGGCTGTGTGTGTGTGTGTGAGGAGATAACGGGAGCAGACTCACATGTTATAGAGGACACACCAGCCACAGTGAGGATCTCCAGAGCTCAGACACTCAGCACATGTGCCGTACTGCTCACAGGCCTCCACAGGGACCTGAGCCACCTACAGCAGAGGAGAGGCAGAGAGGTTAGATAAACAGTTTGAAGACAGACACACGGGTGAATTACCTCAGACAGTAAGTGCAAAGTTGGCATGTCTACGCTGACGGAACTGATGGTTGCAGCGGTGTTCAGTTATTTGACAATCGCGGTCGGGAAAATTGGGGAAAAGGAAGCGAAGCCAAATTTGGGTCGTTTTGATCCATATCATGCATCTTTATTCTTAAAATAGCTTTTTGGCTTGTCGCAGGGCAGACAGAGATGCCCCCAAACCAGCCCAGCTAGAATGGAGAGCATTTCAATCATTTTCTGGCTCATGATGAGAAAAACAAATACATCTGCTTTATCTTATAATCAAATTATTAATTAAGTTTGACATTCATGGGAACACCCGCCAAGGAGCTTATCTTTCCCCACAAAGCTACCTTAGAAATCCGGGAGTCTATGTACACTTCATCCAAAACAAACACCTACGATCCAAAGACGGCTGATTTACACTTCCCCACTGGAGGATGTCCCTGTTACCTTTGTGCTAGAGTCATTCTTGTGATTAAAGTTTCCCACTCAAGTTAAAAATGCCATGGAGTGAAAATAAGGTCACCGAAGGCGTGCAACCAAAACATCCTGATGAAATAATAAGCACTTCTGATGAGGAGAGAGCAAAGCTCGTTTCATCATGTTGTCTATTTTGCATTATATGGAAGCCTCGTGGCAGTACACGCTGTAGAATATCCCCCGGGAAAACAACCCTCTTTTTTTTTCTACACTTAGCCGCTGACACAAATTTGCAACACGCAGGATTGTAGTTGTGCCCACATTAGGATTTATCTGATTTTTTTTTTTTCTCAGATGGTGGAAAGCTCATGAAGTGACACCACAGCTATTTGAAAAGCATTTCCAGCAGCAGTATGTTTATTTAACTTTTCTTTCTAACTGTTGATAAAGGGCCTGGCAGCACTGGAGCATTTGTGGACTCGTGCAATGGTAATTACTCTGTGAGGACACAGTGTAGGTTTGTGTTGCTATTTTCCACACACTGGAACTCATGCCAACAATGAGACACAGACAACTGACACACAACCACACACTCCACTCCTGCTGCCACATCCGTGTGTGCACGTCTGGCAAAGCATAAGCTCTCCATTAGCTGTCGCACAGCCAGCACCACCCCTGCATACAAAACCAGGTTGGAGCCGCAGCCGGAGCCTGGCTATTTTATACTTTGTTATTATTCTCGGTTTGGACGTATGATGCAAGCAATTTCCTGATGTAAGCAATCACAAATGAAGAGTGGATTATGGATTAGAGTGTCTCCAGTGCTCTTGATAGCATAAGTGGGTGCTCTCTCAGGTCTGTGTTGGCAAAATGGATTATCTGCAGCTCCCCACAAAATAACTTTCTCTCTTTTTTTCCCCCCAGCAGTTCACAACCCATTTGGTGCATTCCATTAGCAAAATGATTTTGAAGTACGGGTGGGGCCGAGGGCTTAAAGTCCATATCTGACGCAGTAGGAATAATCCATGAATTGTTGTGGGCTGGAGCTCGTCTAAACTAACAAAGTTGGTCTGTGGCCGTTTGGCAGCCTGACCTTTAACAAGGAGAGAGCTATGGATCCTCTGCTTTCTGCTGCACGGCTGAAAATCAAATGTGAAGCTCTTGCTGCACATCAGAGCTGATTTGTTTAGTGGATCTGACCCGAGCGGGAGCACACCACGCTGAATTCAAATTAGATATCCTCAGGTTTTTACGTTGCCAGGATAGTAATTATGATAGCAGCTCAGCATGTGGATAAGCTGATCAGTCTCCCTCTCTCTGTCAATTCTGTGATTCCGTGTGTTCTTGTTTTCGCCTCATCTCTTCTTGAATTCTCCATAACTGCAAACCAACAGTTTGAATACAGACAGTACACACAGGCAGAAGGAAAGATAGACAGGTACCTGTCTCACACACACACTATTATTCCAAACTGAGTCTAAATCACTGGCCCAGCATTTTTATATAGAACACAATAACAAACCAAAAGCTTCTGGTATATCCTGCAATAATTTTTATCTACACCTTAATCTTAATCTGATTAAGTACATATTTATCGGTGCAGCTACAGAATCTCCTCTGTGCAAAGCATGTCAGAGATTACATTTTGACATCCTTGCTTCATCATGAATGACAAAAAGAAAAGAGCAGATCTGAAACATACTAAGTCTAATTCTGTTATTTCATGTTGTAATCATAGGATCTGACAATGACAGATAAATACAATAGCACATGATAGGGAGTAATTCCTGCCAGTATCATTATTATTATTAACCCTTCTGCCTCAAAATTTCATTCAAAACTGCTCAGGTTTTTTTTTTTTTTTTACTAATCCTGCAAATGTCAAACAAACCAACAAAGGGTGATGAACACAACAGAACATCCTTGGCGGAGGTGACGCTGGGACTTCAGCTCGGTGCTGAATGGTACAATAGAGCAGGTGTTCCTGTAATTGTGTCCATCCCGATGAAAGTCCCCATTATGTAAATGTAATTGGTCAACCCTAAATGGACGGATTGTGCAATCTTCCGCAGTTTTGCTGCCATAATGGTTCATGTTAGTTTAAAACGGTGATATATTCTGTTGATGACAGTACACCGCGGCACAACACATACACCGCAACTTCCTGTCGGACAGCTGAGCCCTCGCTCTCAGTTCATGTTCAATATGCCGCGGATGCCTCATAAATCATTCATGACCAGATGCTGTACTTTTCTCATCAAGCTTTTGTTTGCTTTGTCTTCTCTGGGATAATTTCCTTCAAGAGAAACTGATCATTTAGAGCAAACACAGAAAATTCTCCGTTCCCTGGGGGCCACATCTCACTCCTCCGGGTATTGAAGGTTTTTCCTGCCTCTGGCGTCACGTGGCAGGATCGGATGACGACCATGTCCACCACTCTTCCAGCTTTAGGAATTACAAAATCTCAATGTTTTCACAACATCTGGCACGCCCCCCCCCCCTCGCTTTAATGCTCGATCCTGTCGTCTTACCAGTTCGCTCTATCACTTACACACTCATCCGGATTTACTGTAACTTTACCAATGCTGTCAGATGAGCATGCAGGCTTTTAGATTCGCTGCACTGCTGTCATCATACATCCTCAGTCTGGCTCAGGAAAATCCACCAACCGTCACATGACTGTTGGTCAGATATACCAGGTCACGTCCAGGATTTTGTGTTTAGGACTCATCAAGACATGTAATATCAGGATTCTATTGCATGTTCATTACTCATGCTTTGTATATAGATATAGATACTTCATTGTAAGGGGTGTAATGAGTCATGACGTTCTAAAATTAAAGCCATAATGAAGATTGAATTTAGGAACAAATGTAAATACAGATTGGTTTCTATTTTAAATGTCTACTTGTGGCATTTGAGTGATGGCTTCTTTTACTCTATGATTAGAAAGTGCATTTAGCTTCTTGTCAACCCTTTTGCTTGATTCGTAATCCAGCCTTGTTGGGACCACAATGGGCCCGTAATCATCATGTGATGAACCGGCAGGGAGACACTGCTGTGCAGAAATATCACATTCAGGTGAACCAGGAGAGACAGACAGACAAAGAAGTGGATGGGTGCGATTTCAAGCAGTGATTTTAAATTTTTCAGAGTGGCACTTTGAGAGATTGCCCTGGAAAAACCCTGCAGCAGTCCCCCCCCCCCCCACACACACACACACCTGCAGCAGCCCCCCCCCCCCCCACACACACACACACTAACGTTTAAAGCCTTAGCCGTCACTTCACAGACAGACGGGTGACATTCACTGAGGTTGCTGTGTTCGGATGCTGAGCATTCCTGTTCCTGGAAATGATCAAACTAAAGGCACATAGTGAGAAAACGGATTAAATGCTGCAAAGACTTTTATTCATATCAATAATGGTTCCCAAATGATTTTCTTTTGGTTGTGGACAGGGAGAGACACACCAAAAAGCACATCTCTCCACAGAAACACACTGATTCCCTCTCTCCTCTCCTCACTCTTCATCATCATGCTAACCCTGCGTGTTTCACTCGGCAGGAGACAGAGAGGCTCATTGTTATTCCACAAGGGTCGGCTGATCTCAGCCAAATCTGTCTGTGCCTCGCTCCTCATTCCACATCATTCCTGTATTGTTTGGCTCCCAGGAATCCGAAAATCTCTCATCTCTGGGCTCCACTGGAAACGTGTGAATTCTGCGAGCGGAGCCCGCTCCCCGGGGGATTCCTTACCCCAAGTGCAGGGAATGTCTGGAGGGAGAGCTGAGCAAAGATGAAGAGGGAGACAGAAAGAGGAAGGCTTTACTCTGCTCCAAGCTCTTGAGGGCTACAAAGCCAGAGCTGTTCTAATATTGAGAGAAAGCGCCCGGCCAAGCCGGGTTCGGTTTTGGCCCGGTTATTACAGATCGTGTCAGTGGAGGTGGAGTGAAGAGAGTAGCCAGCTTTCCTCTTGAAGGAAGCATGTGTCTTCCCCTTAAACGACCAGAGCTCATCAATAAGTGATGCCCTGTCTCTTCCAGTCTATCACACAGAAGGAAGAGCTGCCTTGATTTGTTTTAGGAGACAGCAGACACAATACCGTCTCTATTCTCCCCCGGCTTCCTCAGATGACACCGCTTGTTCTCTTAAACTTTGTGTTTTTATGGATTCTCAGACACTTTTTCAAAGTCCACGAAAAGAGCCTCTGTGAAATAAATGACACAGTCGCAATTGTCACAGTGGCCTTTGCCTCGGTCCTGACTGCGGCTCAATACATTCCAGCAGTCAGGAGACAACTGAGAACAGTGATAGGTTTTTCGTTTTTCTTTTTTGGCCAAACTGAAACCTAATCCCATTTCACAGTGCCATGCAGCCACGCCAGAATAATCACTTGATGGGAGTTGAAAGTGATTATCACTGTTTCACTCTTATCTCCAATGAGTGCAGGAATATCGTCCAACAACAACAACTGCTCGCCTCTGTGATGCCGGGCCAAGTGAGGAGCAGATGAGGGGGGATATAGCCACACAGAAAAAGCTGCTCGTGGTGTTTCAATGGTGCGTGTGCGTGCGCATGTGTGTGCGTTGCATACAAAAGATGCATGCACTGTAAGTCGATTCGCATGGATAAGTAATTAGAGCAGCGGTCCATCCCCTTACGCGCAGCCTGCATATTTAACAATCCCCACTGTGGACGTACTGTACGGTGGGTGAATGTTAGAGATTTGCCACATCTGGTTCCGGGGGGGGATAAGTTCTAATCATTTGGTCGGATTCCAAATAAATAGAATTAATTTAGCATTTATCATAAATTAATGTTTTTGATTTAAAACGGTTAATTCCCTGACGATACACAATGAGGCTAATGCTAACAGTAATGGTGTTATCTGTGTGCACCGAAGCCAAACATTAATTTTTGCGGCATCCCAATAAATTAGCTACAAACTAATATTTAAGAAGCTTGAATGGAACTTAGTGGACCGCATACCTCTGTCAATAAGGCCCAACTGTCCCCATTAAGTCAATCAAGCTGCACCAAATTACATACGCTCGTGGTCGTTAATGAGCCTGATATTTTTCACCCAAATCCATGAATCATTCCATGGAAAATTGAGAACATGTTGAAGTGCAATGTAAACAACTGAAACAATGATTGGATATGACCCCTAATCTGGGGCTGGTTCTTCCTTGACCCACATCCTCTCACAAACATCTCACTTCTCAACCAACAATGAAACAGACATGGGTGAAAACTTAAAGACAGCTGTAGTGTTCAAGTAACCCATTTGGCTTAGGAACATTCCAACTGAGAAAAATGACCAAGAAGTATTTCAGTGGTCTCCGCAGTAAGAGCTGATTTCGGAATTCTCTAAATGAAGGAAGGGATCTGCAGTGCTTCCTTTCACCTTCATGAAGACTGCACTGTCCTTTATGAAAGAAAAGGACAAAATTCTGTCCTACTATTGTTTTTCTGTTTGGCAGCAACCTTGATCAAAAACATCCTCCCATGATTGTTTGAGCAAGGAGATTGTGTTTTATGGAACTATGTGTTGTGTCCACACTTCCCATCCCACATTAAACTTTGCCTCACATCGTGTCTCACTCAAGGACATTTCTCAGGGGCTTGAACTCATAGGGTGGTCTTGCTCCTCACTTCATCACACGCCTAGTAATTCCCTTGTCAGTGGCGACGGGGCGTTTCCTTACCTGAGAGTCTGACATGACATAGAGAGAGTTCCTGTCGAGAGAGAAGGCCATGTCCCGGAGGATGGCGCTGCTGTCCTTCATCACGGTCACTGTCTCGTACTGAACTCCTCCCTCCAGAGGGCCGTCCACCCTGATCTTTAGAGACAGAGACAAACACAGGGACGATGAGTGACGTGCCACAGGACACCGTGTGGTCGCTGTACATGTGTCAGGTGACATCTCTTCTCTGTTGTAATACTCTGATTGCTTTGTACGCTTGGTGGAAGCTACCGGATGCAAACTGTTTCAGTTGGACTACCACCTTCAGTTCATTTTACCATTACCTTCTAAAGTATGGTGTATTTTCCCTCCACAAGTCTCTCTCGTCATTAGTCCAACCATTCCTCCAGATTTTACAACATCGTGTTGTGTCCTCTTGTACGAGCCGTTTCCATTTGATTTCTTTGCTGACAAAGAGACTTATCTGATGAGGACTTATCAGTTGTAAACAAACTCTCTGCCGGATGGTAATCAATTAGAACATTAGCTCATTAACAGAGAAGCTGTTTCCAGTGAATAAATAAACAGCTTGTTCATTTGTTTATGAAAGAGAAGCACTTGGAAGTACATCACTGAAACAACATCGCTCCTAACTAGGAACACGGCTGTACTGATAGTTCACACAGTAGATGTAGGTGCATTGAAAAGCAGGATGAGACGAACTTGGACATTTTCAGGACATTTGCTCATCAAGTGTTTTACCACGAAATGTTGTGAACGAGAGGATCTAATGTTTTTTCGCCAACTTAGCACAAAGTCTTGAAAGATGCAGAACGACCAGAGTCAACCAAAAAGTAAATCAGCATCCATTCGGTTTTCATGCAGATTTTGGGGCTCACCAGCAGTACTGATATTAGAGACTAAAACAAACATATCATATCAAAATATCAGCCTGCAAGTATTTACAAAAAAATTTAACTTAGGTTTGAAATTGTACAGTTTATCAATAAAAATACATATCATTATATTTTGTGAAAAATATATTGTTTTACATAAATCTTTATGTTGGGGTCTGTGGATGCAACAGTTTCCTGTAGTTTGTTAATATCATCAGTTTTAATTTGTACATCCCATTCATTCATCACTTTTTGCCTCATATATCTTGGCAGTCTGTCCTTAACTCTCACCTGAGGAAAAAGACATGATATATATTCTACTCTATTCTATTTTTACATGTACTCAGACTAAATTCATTGTGAAGCTGAGAAGAGAAAAGAGAGTCTCTTGTCCCTTGTCCAGTTGACCACATTCCACTCCTGATCATTCCACTCCCATGATGCAGCTGTGTTTTCAAACATGTTCGGTGAGCTCAGCCTTAATTTGACTTTGCAGTGACTTTCAGGCAGTGGCCTTTTGGGGCTCATTAAATGCAAGCATGGAGAACAGATGCCCCACTGGTGAAGAGTTTTCAGTTCTCCTCTCCCACCTCTGCTGTAACAAACAAATAGGCATGGCTGCCTTTGTTGTTAGTGGCATAGTGGCGTAGAGCTGCGGAGAGGCAGCTCACTGAAGACGTGGAAATGCTTTTAAAGTGGCGAGAAAGCTCAAACACCTTTATTATTGCCAATATAAAACTACCCGCTCATTGTACTCTCCCTACATAATGAAAGAGATGTAACTTTTTCTACTTTATGTTTCATTATAATTTCCCAAAGTCCTTTGCAGCGCCAAGGGCCAGGCAGTGCTCCTACATTTCTTTCTATTTCATCAAAATACCTTTATTTGAATTTTTTAAAAACTCATCTCTCACCATCGGCACAGGAATGACGTGCAGTGCATCACACAGTAACAATAAGTTGATGCTGACAATTTCAGTCAGGAGAGTGAAATGAGAGAGTCTGAAAATTCATGATAGCTGCAGAGGGAAAAAAAAAAAACCTTATTAGCAATGCAAACCCAGGTTGAAGCCCTATTTAAATTCCACAGAGATTGGGTCATTAACCATGTGATTCAATTACAGTGAAGCTGAATTAATTTCTCAATCATAATAATTAGCATAAATGTGCAATAATGAGGAATTGGAGCAGAGAATTGTGGAAGTGTTGCGAAACGTCTGCGTTGCGATTATACCAGTCCTCCCTGCGTGCATCCTGGCACGTGGCGCTGGGTGACCTCGCCGCCCGCAAATCAAATTTGACTGCAGAAGATTTTGAACGGGTGCCAGGTCTAGTTTCCACACACGTGGTGGCAGAGCCTCAGCAGTCGCTCAGCGGGGACAGTCGTTCAATACAAACTGATTACATGATTGGATCCCGTGGGCACCTAAACTTCATCAATCAATCACGCCTCCACCTTCAAGGCAGCTGCGCCTCCCGGAGCGTCAGCGCCGCCGACCGAGAACGAAGGTGGGAGGGAGAAAATCTGTTCAAACGCAAGTGTGTATTGTTTTTTTGTGGGGGTGGGATAGAAGATACCTTGGGGTTCTGAGGAAGGTTGCGCGTCATCCTCTGCATACAAACACACGAGTCATGAGAACAACGGCGACATGTGATGAGTGTCAGTTGATTCCGGATCAGAGAGGGACAGTCTGTCTCTCAGCAGACAGTCATTACCTCCACACCGAGCACAATCCCATTAAACAGTGATTTCATAGACCGATTTATCTCAGAGCTAAGCTCGCTAATTGTCTGTTTTCTCTGCCTGGCCCCAGCTTCTGTCTTTTCTCCTCCTCCTACAACTGCTCCACAGCCCCATGCAGAATCTGCATTACAGTATACATGTTTGTTCCCACACTCCTAATATCATATATAGCACAGATAGGAACCCGTTTGTGGGGAAACTAAAGCATCCTCTTTTCCCAAGCTGTATATGTGGTTTGTGGTGTTTTTCATTTTAAGTCGGGTATGATGAGGGTGACCGAGGGCCGAGGGGGGCAGGGATGAACTCAGACAAACACTGAGCCATCGTGACCGATGCCTGGTGTTTGATTTCAGCAGCATTAAGAGTGGTTTTATCATTTAAAACCCGGGCTGACCGGGCAAAATCCCCACGGGGGCACAACAGGTCCTCAATCTCTCCTTAAGCCCCACAGCTCCATAATGAGAGTAAGGCAGGTTTAATTGGTTTTATAATGAGCCTGCTCGTAAAGGACACACAAAAGCCGCACACACATGAACACACTCACCTAGGCGCTCAGACAAAACAAAGACACATACACACTCACTTGTGTGTTTATTGGAACATTGCTACAACGAATACAGCAGAAATCTTTGCTAAGTCTTCCAATCGATTGACCATTCTCCGAGTCTGTGATTTGTGGCTCTTATTGTTTGATATTGACAGGTGTTCCTATTATTTTGTCAATTTGTTCCAATTAATGATTGAGCCTGAAGAAGAGAAAACCCTATTTGTATCTTGTAATAGAAATGTTCAATATAAGCTGACCTTTGCGTGAGACGCCTTTGTCGCAGTAATGTTGCATCGTTTTAGCTCCAAATACTGAGTTTACACTTGCATAGCAACACATGAGCACTCGCAGTTTGATTAATGTGTCATTCCCACTATATTAGTTTAAGTCTTTGATACCCAACGTCACATACATGTGTTTTTATTATCTGCATCTCACTTTTGAGTAGCACACACATGCTCAGGTTCAGCCAGGGTCTTGCTTTGTGCAGTTTTTCATGTTTTCCAAGTATCAGCATGAATTTTCTTAAGGTACTCCAGCTTTCTCACCCATTTTAAAGACATGCAGATTGGTTTTAGTTTAACAGGAGACCGTAAATCCACCATGAATGCTGCTACGCTGATCCTCCTCCAGATCAGGGCGGCAACTGCCAAAAACCTCTGCCAGTTATTTGCTTAGTTACAATCACGGTTTAACTTTAAAACTATTCATGAAAACATATTTGCTCCCGGGAGAATTCAGTGAGGGTTATAAAAGGTCGGAGTGCTTTCACTTTTCCCATAACTTTCAAAAAACATCATAAGTCTCAGTGTCACTTCAGGTAATTTCCACTCTTGTGTATTTGCACAGCATTCAGACTTCAATTCACATTCAGTACTATATAGCTGCATTCAACCTCAGCTCTCAGACCTCCAATCCTGCCCAGGATGAATGAAGTGAGGTCAGTAACAAGTTTAACATCCTCCTCAGTAAACGTCCTCACTTTAAAACTCTTGCAGATCGTCTCTGTGTGGTCCACGTCAACATCTGACTGAACTGATTTGCCATTAATACCACATGTTTATATGACCTCAGCCGGCATCTTATTTCGTTCTCTCTCCAGCTCGCCTGATGATGATAATATAAATTTAAACCATGAATAATATTTAAGGCAATAACAACAATATCCTCTGTGCTGCTGAAATTCCCTGACAGAACCTGCAATGGATGTAAACAACTCAGCTCAGTGTGGCTTCCACAAACAGATCTGCAACCTGAGCCTGCGTTCTCTTAACCAAAACAGCCTCTCTTTCTCATGGCCGGGGTTTCATCTCAACTGCTCGCTGCGCTCTCATCCTGTGCGAGCCAAAGAAAACACAAAACCCCAGACTTCTAAGATGTCACTTGGCCTGAGCCGGGTTGGCTCCATCGTAAAGCTGCCGGAGCTTGAATGAGCAGTACACCCACCGTACTGGTTTTCCCGTGAGCATTTACATATGGGATTGATTCTGTGATTCATGTCGGGTGATGGGTTTATTCATGCTGAGAGGAAGTGTAGATAGAAACGGCCCTGAAGCTATGCCCCCCCCCACAGATCGGGAAACCTTGTAAGCAGATGATTGCGATGTTTACGTGGTAATGGCCGTCCAATCTTTGAAAGAAGTGTGTCCATATGTGGCCAGCCGCTCTGTGCCCTTCAAATTCACCAAGCTAACATAAACATATGGATGATGACCCAGTCGGCACGGTGCTCTCCGGTCAACCAACCATTCCCAATCTGTCACTCTGATGACTTTCATCTGTCTCTGAGAACAAGTCTGTCCAACTTGAACCAGACACCAGAAGGTCCTCTGACTTCTTCTCCAACATGCCTGTCCTCCTCACTGCCTACTCAACGTTTTGATGAAAATAAATGTGACGTTTGATTCAAGTCATCACTGGAATGTTTCTACGGGAATTAAACAAGTGTCTGTCATCTGTCTGTCATTGGTTCGTTAGTCGCAAAGATTATGCCAAAAACTACAAACGTGGAGGCGTGAACCGAGTAAAATGTGAAACATGCTTTGCCATTGGCTAGTTGATAGTCGTAGGTTGAAGGATCAGTGACACTACAACATGTGTCCAATTTTTTCTCAGCACTTTGGAGCAACAACCAAAGCGCTAACATTTATTTGATGTTTCATCTGAGACCATCAAAAATCGCCCACCGTTACATTACACGCCACCAAATGTAAAACATTTTCAATTTTACGGGAAACCACAAACAAGTCCTCCGTTGCACTGGAGCAGGGCACAGAATGAAAATACACGCAACACTAGAGCTAAACGAGATGTACACAGACTGTAAGCAAGGCTGATTTTGGCAGAGAATCCACGGTGGAAGCTCCAAGGCTCAATATTGAGACAAGGGGCACGCAGCGACAGAAGGGCCAGACAACTGGCCGCCTTTTAAGGTTGAGTGACTGTGCATATGGTCCGATCATGGATGACAGCCGTGGAGAGCGGGCATTGATTATCCCATAGATTTATCATGGCTCTGTGAATTCTAATGAGACAAAGCTGAGGAGAGGAGCGTGGCGCTGTAATGAAAACGAAGAGGAGTGTGGGGACGAGGGGTCACTGAGGTGGAGCTGTGTATTACAGGCCCCGGCTAATCATTCAGCCATCACATGAACTGCAGTCACAAAGAGAGCTGGATTGATCACGGCCAGTAAGTACTCTGTATGTTGGCAAGTGCCCATGCGGAATCGTGACTAGCAACTGAGCCGGAAAAAGAGGTCATGGCATGTTTGTGTGCGTGCATGTGTGTTGTTGGGGGTTAAAGCCTCTGAGTCCCACAGCCCAGTGTTCAGCTCACTCCAACCTTCAGCTGCGTGGCCGGCCTCCAAGTCTTCATACCGCAATTTCTTCAACCTGACCACAGTCTCCTCTGAGTCTCTGCCTGTTGACTTCTTTGCTTTCTCCTTGAGGACATGATTTCCTGTTCTCTGTTTCCTATCCTCCTCCATACGTCCCTGTGTCCCTGCAATCATTCCCATTGTTTGTGAGGTTCCCATGGCCCACCAACAAATTCAGTGGGAGGGGGACAGTGGAACAGTTCATGGCAAACCGTATGGTCTTCATTTTCTTGAGCAGCCACAGGGCTTTTCCATTTGAGGGAAGAAAGAAGATGAAGCAGCCAAATAAAAGGGTTGTCAGGAAAATCAAGAAGTCGGACACCTTTTATGCCTTTCAAAATTCCATCCGCTTCTTTCAGCTGTGCTAAGATTATCTAATAGCAATCTGCTCTGAGGACTTTTCCCCCTCAGGTCTGTATCCATTCATGCAGTTTTGAAAATCCATTCAATTTAGCCTTTGAAACACACCATTTCAGCCAGAGCCCCTCCCCTCCTCTGAAAGTCTATTCTAATGATTTCAATCATAAAATCTCCTCCTTAGAAACCATGACTTTGAAAAGTCTGAGTCATTTAGCCATGCGCTGGAGAATCCCTCCCACTCGACCAGCTCCCAATAAGCCATAATGAATCCACTATTTGCACACGAGAGTATTTGACCGAGGGTTTATTTGCCATGAGCTTAACATCTTCGACCATTTCTAGTGGAATACGCCTTGTGAGTAACCGTAGCCACCGAGTCAATGTGATGGTCCTGAGCATTTCACTGGAAACGGCACCCGTCTTTATAAGCATCCGCCAAATCATATCTACCAGCACTGAGAGACTTATGGCACAAAAGTACAGGAGTCGGAGGCTTTCTGAAAGAGCAGTGTTGAGGCAGCTCAAATGTGTGACGCTTCACCACAGTCTGTTGAACCACTGCTCTTCCTTTCCCGTCTAGAGCGTTGTCTGCCTCAGGTGAAGTCCTCTGGCACCGATTAAAAGATTAATCACACATTAAAATAGCACAGCAGCTTCTCTCGGGCAGCTATGACATCATTGATTTTCCTCTGAATCGAGCTACATGGGAAACACGACATGAAGGAGCGTCTTGGTCGAGAGTTGCACCATCTTCTACATTTACCCACAATGTCAGAGAGGCATCATATTTCGCTCTGTGCAACTCTGTTGTCCTTTTTGTCTTTCCTGCATCACTGTGCTCTGCAGAAACATTTCCTCAGAAAATCAATTCCACTCAACACCTGTTATGTGTTCACTGCAGCCACAGGGTAAGCAGAGGTATGGCGTCATTCCGCTGTTTGTTTGCTGCATATTTACCTGTTGCAGTCGCACAGAGACGGAACATCTTATGTAGGAATGGGATGTAAACGATAGGATGATGATGTTTGTTCTGTGCAGTTTTTAAATATCAACAGATGACAATCTATTTCAGGTAGAGACAACAGCGTCTGCTAAATGACTTGGTAGACTTGTAGGTATAATAATGATTTTCAGTCCAATGTTTGAAATGTAATTAATCACTCTTAAGGCTTTCTATCACTAAGCCAAAAGTATATCAATGGTTTACTGACTCCCTTTGGCCCTGGGCACCATCTTAGATTAGCTGATAGTGACCTTCTGGTTGTTCTTATTATTAGTACAATGTGGGATAATGTTAATTGAGCCTCTCAGCAGTTCTGGCAGACACACAGTTAGTTTAAAGCTGTATATCCTGCGGAGGATCCCCAGGGAATGGGTCTGTAGTTTGTCTTACACACACACACACACCATGCAGATGCAAGGTCCTCTGCACTATTCATTGTAGTGCCATCAGTCACTTTGTATTTTGAGTTTCTTTCCTTTCAGTAGAAAAGGGGGTTAAAAGAATATTTTTATAAAAGGGTAATAGCTTAGTAACCACCTCTCTGCAGGTGGAGCTGAGAGAAGCATGAGAATACTATTGATTTGATTTGATCAGCGTTGATGATTGAGTTTATTCAATTCATGTTGAGAATTCGGTATTCAAGATGAATATACTCATATGAATTTTAATCATCTCTCTCTGCCTCCGTTGTGGATTTATTGACCTTTTATGACTTTTATGATTTTTTTTTTTTTTTTTTTGTACTACCCATCTTATGTTTAATTAATATGTTTGTGGAGACCAGACCAAAGTGGAAAAGGGCATGTTCTGTGTCTCAGTGGCTCAGCTCAGTGTCTCTTTGAGCTCAGAGACACATGAGCAGAACCATAGCATGAAGCTCTGCTGAAAACCCCCGTCGCAGTAAATGGTTGGAACCCTGACGTGACAGCGCTGACTGAAATGGTAATCCTGCCCTCAGCGGTTCCCACTAGAATTGTAGTATTTTTGCTAACAAATTGAAACTATGCCATCGGTGCCACTGGAAGTTGTATGTGTCGGCACCTCCTGCCTTGAGACGGGAATAGATTTGAATAAGGATCAGTGAGAGATAATCACTTTTACCTGGATTCACCTCATTAGCGCGCATCATGCAAAGTGCAGAAGCCGTCTTTTATTCACAGTTGCCCGCAGGGTCACACTGCTATGCTCAAATCAACCACCCAAGGCACGAAAACGGCTGCAGACGGAGATAGAGCTGAAACATGAGCAGTCTGATCGAGGGATGCTGACAGACACATCCATATGGAGCCTGGTCGGTGAGGCTGCTGGTTACCCCACCGTGACCTTTAACCTCAGCTACACCCTTCCTGTGGCAGGCGTGACCTTTGCAATGGCCCTGCCGCTGGAATGATCCATTGATGGCATTTATTGTCATGCCCCATTTCCACTCCGCTGTCCATTTGGGGGTGATGGAATAGGATTGGAGTGCTGACCCTGTGCTCCGCGGAGGCTCCTGGGAGTCTGAGTCACCGTTGCATGTTCACTCAGTGTAATGACAAACTCTGGCCTTGAGACACTCAGTACTTAACACAGTTATGATGGATTTTTCACTCTGCTCTCCAAAGCCATTCCTTTTTTCCTGAACACATAGGAAACATTATTTTCCTCTGTGGGTTTCTTCTTCAACCTTTCTTTTCTGTCTCTCTTTGGTTTTCTTGTTTAACATTTCTGTCACTCGAGCTGTGAATCCGTTGTTACACTATTGCTTCCCTCAGCCAATCTCCTGTCTTTCTCTCTCTGTGTTTCTCTTTTTTCTTTGTCTCTTTCTGTCAGGCTATCTTGTCATTTTTCCCCAGTGGCTCATCCGATGAAAGAGCTGCACTGATGCTATCGCCTCTCCCAAACCGGACGAGTGTGTGTTTGCGTGTGTGTGTTGAGTGTCCGACAGCATGCTCCTCATAAGACTGACGCCCGCGGGCTAATGTCACAACAGTCAGCTGCGCGCTGAATGACTGTGCAGTAAAAACAGCCCACGGTGCAACCAAGTCAGTCAATCAGTGACCCTTATAGGGCGGTGATTATAATGTATGTCTACAGTATGTAGTTGAGGGGAGACATGATAGACAATGAGCTGAATCAACTTGATAGAGAGGTCATATTGTTTCCAGGGGTTTTGTGTAGAAGGTACTACAGATGCCTATTTTCTGCGTTGCCGTAAATTCCCCTGTAAATTAAATCAAGCTGCCCACACTCATAGATATCAGCCCCCTAAATGTGTCTGATGTTTTTAATCAAGATCTACGGATGTTTCCATGAGAAAGCAGTAAGAAAAAAAAAAAGAAAAAAAACACATGATGAAAAACTACTGGGTCTGAAATGAATGGGTTCTGTCTTGGCCCAATCTAAGCCTGTGTTCAGTAGATTTTCCATAATCCTGATCAGATGATGGGGGATAAGAACACTATGTCTTGCTCAAACTCAACAAATTGACACCTCTGTTTGATCCCCACAACATGAAGCATGAGTCCACGCATGAATCAGCCTGATGTTCTGTGAATGACGCTGAAACTGAACATAAAGGATACGCATTTAATGCCTTAATCCCCATGTCATGTAATTCACCATCTGTCCGAGAGGAATTCACCACAGAGATTCATCATCCGAGTTTTTGTGTCTTTAATCCATTAACACTAATTAACACCATAATCTGCCCAATTAGTGACCTAATTAGCATAACTGGTTAAGTACAACATATCATGATGGCTGTGGCGGGACATTATGCAGAGGAACAAAGGTGCAGTGATCATGCAGCACTGCACTCTCAGGCAAAAATGAAATGATGTAAATGTCCATCTGTGGCTACTTGAGCCAAAACTGAAGCACTTGTCATGTCCCTTCAGTTCTGTTGTATTAGCTGAAAGAAACATGACATTATGCAGCTCCAGTGCCTCTAAAGGCCTCCCCTCAGATTTCGATTTGAGTGGCTTTTAGCATCACAAAGCACTTAAGCAGCCACTTCTCTGATTCTGAACATCATGTCTGTCTACTTGATGTGGATTTTGACATGTTACTTGTGTCTGGTACACTGGCTCACTGGCATTAAGTTATCGACTTGTTCACTTAAAGTATCCACGATTTTATTGAAAGTAATGTGCAATTTCATTTTGGTTGCCATGGATTTCTCCGTCTTAACGGCAACTGAAATGATCCCTTCATGCTTCATGATGTCATCAAACTAGGTCTTATTACCGTCTTGACAAAGTGGTCCTCCTGAAGTAGCCGAAGTTCCATGTTATACATTTGACTGTTGAGTCTACTCTGTGTGTTCCCACCTGGAGATGTACCACATTTCCAATATATTTTAAAGACATTTACATCATATAAACAACTAATTCAATTATACTATTACTTTTGCCTGTGCTGTTTATTCCTTTGTGTTGCACACATCCACTATGGCACAGCATTATACGTCCCTTCATTCCAGTGAACATAGGACCCGAAGTATATTTTGAGGTAGTCCCCTATGCTGTGATCTGCTTCCTCACTGTAGGTACACAACACCAAATCTGCAGCTGGAAAGAAGCCACTTCAGTATTTGAGGAATGATCGCCCAAAACTGCAGTGCTCGGCTGTTTTAAGAAGCTACTTGAGCGATATAAAAAATGAACTCATATATCTGGCCTGTGTTGAAAGCGTATTGTCTTCGATGAGAACAAATGAGCAACAAATAAGACCAATAATTAGACCAAGATGCAATTTGTGGTAAGGACTCCATCGCAGCACTTAAACTTGCAGATTGGAGGATTGGGAATTAAGCTACCAAACCATATCAGTTTAGTGGGTGACCCGCTCTACCACCTGAGCCTCACCTGCCAACTGTTTGTCCTCAAAATGGCCTGGCTGCATTTTAAGAGATATCAATTTACTAACAACAGCCAGACAGCTAAAGGCTGTGGTGTGTCAGTGCACTGTCCTCACCTTCTTCAGCCGTCCACTTCTGGTGCCCAGGAAGACCACAGTGTGTCCATTGTAGATGTAGGAGGTGACGGAGGTCAGCCTGTCCCTGCTCTCGGTGAAGACTGTCTGACCCGACACTAGCTGAGAACCCCCCAGGGGCTGGTTGATATCCAGGCCACAGAAGTGATCATCGATGGGAACAGGCTGCAGGGAGAGAGCGGGGTGGGGGAAGATGAAGTAAGTGTCAGAAGAATGAAGGCTGAGTGTTTTAGAGACAAACGTGGGGAGGAAATTAGGAGAATAGGTGAAAACAAGGAGGGATAGAAAAGGTGAGAGTGAAAGGAAGGAGCAGTGAAGGTGGCAGACGTGAGGAGGGGAGATGAGGGTAGCGAGAGAGGGGGAGGAACAGGAGAAGGAGCCGGAAAAAAGACTGCGATGACTGTAGACACGTGCAAATATAAGAAGAGAATTCAAACTGACTCTCCGCAAGCTTAAGATGCATTAAGTGCACAGTCTTCGGGGTAAAGATGGTTACCTCAAAGGGGTTCGGCTGCTGCGTGTATCAACAAGCCTCGGAGCAGTCGAATAATGCGGAGTAGACTAATTGCTGATGGCAAACACAAGAGACGCTGTGTGTTTTGCTGTCGTTTCTGGGAATTTTTTCAAATCGCTTGATCTGACATCATATAAACACGCAGCACAAGAGATGTCAGGTTTTGATTAGGCATCAAAGAGAGCTGCGTGCTAAGCAGTCCTTGTACATCTGCTCAAATGCACCTCAAACCTTTGCTAATTGTCAGTCGCTCAGCGTATGCAGCTACCTTTTTAGGGCAGCTTATTTCTCATTTCACTTCCTGCACTTCCTGTGGACATATTTTGCCTCACAGTGCTTTTCCATTCATCAACTGGGCTTCCTGTGCTTCAGTGAATGTGATGGGTGAAGTGATCTCAGTGCAAACAAAGCTCATATCTCAACGCTGCCATACTCCTTCTCTTGTTTCTGACCTCCAGTCTTGTTCGAATAAAACATCTGTGAAATCTGTTTTAACATCTGACATAGAAATCTTCTGGATTTTGCTGCTGAATTTTTCATGTCACATTTAAGATAACCCCTGGAAAGGGGCATCAGAAACTACCTTTCAGTGGTGAAAAGACATCACTTTTAAAGCAGGTTGAGCAGGTCGTGTTGATATGTCGCTCAGTTGACATGAATTTTGTCATCATGAAATCTGGTGCAGATTCACGATGTTGAGAGTATGTTGCTCTGTTTTTGGAACTTTTCCAGTCAGCCAGTGGGCATGTTAATGATTGTGAAGCTGACAAAGACACAACATTTTTGAAAAACAAAAAGAACACGAATATCCCAGAATAAAAGAGCAGCAATATCCAATAGCTTGTTGTTCTTGAGCTTGTTCTTCACTGTGTTGTGATTTTGATACCTGCTACTCATCAGCTTGTTTGCATTGTCATTTTAACCAAAGGATCACATCTTAACAAAACTGAAACACAGCTCATTTTAGAAATAAAGCTGTTCAGTAAACTCCACAGTGAGAGTTAATTATTGAATTATCATGTATAGCTCTCCTCCCTCAGTTGCCATCATGAATAAATTTACATCGCACTTATTTGATGGCATGCTGGAACAAACGCACATGTTGGGAACCACCAGCGTGGTGGATGTGATGACTATCATTGTTTTTGTGGTCTGCTTTCAACTCGTTTCCATGAAAGCTGCTCATTATGCAGAATTACAGCTTTCACAAAGGCACAGACTTGGACATTTACAAGAAAGCCCTTTTCTCAAGATCAAGAACAGGTCTCAGACCGCCTGAATACTGGTGACAGCGACAAGCATGGAAGAAGATGGGGAGAATTGGTGGGGGGGGGGGGGGGGGGGGG